>PVIH01004833.1:0-133577 GCA_004025045.1 Sigmodon hispidus
GCCAAACATGCCCAAGCAGCAAACCACAACCACTGAACAGCTTGGGATCAGAAACACCCTGGACTGATCCTTCAAACCCCAGTCCATCTATAGGAACACCTGACTCACTCTTGAGGGAGGGGGGACAAAACTGGATTTGGCCGGGAGTGAAGACTGATCCAAGCATTATTGGGCCAGTGTGACCATAGGACTGTCTGCTTCCTGCCCAGGGAGGGGATGGGGAGTTGCAGAGAAGAAAAATGATCAGATGTGGTGGGAAGGGGAAGAGACTTTCAATAAGGATATACAGGGATGGAAAAAAAAATTTAGAGGGAAAGCTGAACACAAAGAAAATATATGTGTAGTAATCTTATTTGCATTTCCAACCTTGATAAGCCATGCTTATGATTATTATCCTCTGTATAGTTATTGTTAACTCTTCGGCATTTTTAAATTCTTTTTACTGTTTTTTTGATAAATATAAAATAAAGAAGGAAAAAAAAATAAAACCCAACTATCCTTTATGATAAAAGCCCTGAGAGATCAGGAATTCAGGGAGAATAACTCAATATAATAAAGGTGATTTACAAGAAGCCTACATCCAACATCAAACTTAATGGAGAAAAAATGAATACAATCGCTCTAAAATCAGTAACTAGACAAGGCTGTCCTCTTTCCCTTTATCTATTCAATATAGTTTTAGAAGTTTTAGCTAAAGTCATAAGAGAACGAAAGGAGATTAAGGGGATACAAATTGGAGATGAAGAAGTAAAACTATCTCTATTTGCAGATGATATGATTGTATATATAAGTGGCCCACAAAATTCTACCAGGGAACTCCTACACCTAATATAGACCTTCAGCAAGGTAGCAGGATACAAGATTAACTCAGAAATAAGTATTTCTCCTACATACAAAAGATAAAAGGTCTGAAAATGAATTAAGGGATACATCACCCTTTATAATAGGTTTAAATAGCATTAATACGTTGTATTAACTGTAACCAAAGAAGTAACAGATCTATTTGAAAAATTTTTAAATCACTGAAGAAATGAATTAAAGAAGATATAAGAAAGTATAAAGATCTCCCATGTTCCTGAATAGGTAGGATCAACAAGTAAAAATGGCAATTCTACCAAAAAGCAATCTACAAATTCAATGCACTGCACATCAAAATCCTAACAAAATATTTCATGGACCTTGAAAGAACAATACTCAACTTCATTTGGAATTACAGGAAAGCCAGGATTGCCAAAACAATTTTGCTTAGCAAAAGAACCTCAGGAGGCATCACCATCCCTGACTTCCAGTTATATTGTAGAGCTACAGTAATAAAAGCAGCCAGGTACTGGCATAAAAATAGACTTGTGGAGCAATGGAATTGAATTGAGGATCCAGACATTAAAGCAAAAACCTATGAACACCTGATCTTGACAAAGAGGCCCAAAATATTCAATGGAAAAAAAAGATAGTATCTTTAACAAATGGTGTTGGCATAGCTGGTTGGTAATGTGTAGAAGAAGGCAAATAGATCCAAGCCTGTCACCCTGCACAAAACTCAAATCCAAGTGGACCAAAGACCTCAACATAAACCCAGCCACTCTGAACTTGACAGAAAGGAAAGTTAGAAATACCCATCAATGAATTGGCACAGGGGACTGCTTCCTAAATATAACACCAGTTACACAGACACTAAGAATAACAATCAATGAGCATCTATAAAGCCAAGGACAATGTCAATAGGACAAAATGACATACTACCAAATGAGAAAAAATTTTAACCAACCCTACAAGTGACAGAAGACTGATCTCTAAAATAGATAAAGAAACTAGAGCCCAAAACTTTGAATAACCCAATTTAAAAATGGGGTTCAGAACCAAAAAGGGAATTCTAGGCAGAAGAATTACAAGTGGCTGAAAGGCACTTGAGAGAGTGACCAACATCTTTAGCCATCAGAGAAATGCAAATCAAAACAATTTTGAGATACTATCTTACACCTATCAGACTGGCTAAAATAAAAGACACAAATGACAACCTATGCTGGAGAGGTTGCAAAGCAAGATGAACACTCCTTCATTGTTGATGGGGGTGTAAACTTGTTCAGCCACTATGGAATGCAGTATGGTGGTTTCTCAGAAAACTGGGAATCAATCTCTCCCAGGATCCAGCAATACCCCTTCTGGGTGTATACCCTAAAGAAGCACATTCACACTCCAAAGGCACTAGCTCAACTATGTTCATAGCAGCATTATTCATAATAATAAGAACCTAGAAGCAACCTAGATGCCCCTCAACTGAACAATAGATTAACAAACTGTGGTACATCTACACAATGGAGTACTACACAGCAGAAAAAAAAATGATATCCTAAAATGTGAAGACAAATTGATGGATTTGGAGAATATCCTCCTGAGCGAGGTGTCTCAAACCCAGAATGATAAGCAGGGGATGTACTCACTCATTAGTAGACTCTAAACAAAAAGCAAAAAGGAAAGCATGTACAAGCTACAAACCTCAACCACTGAGCAGCTTGGGATTTGAAACACCTTGGAGTGACACCTTGGATCTCACTCCCTGTAGAGGAAAACCTGACTTAGTCTTCATGTTGGTGTGAAGAAACTATATCGAGCAGGATTTGATGCTGAACTCAGCAATACTGGGACCTTGGGACCTCCTGCCCATGCAGGGGAGGATATGGCAAGATGTGGAGTAGAGAGTGACTTGAGGGGGTGAGAGTAGGAAGGAACCCTGAACAAGGATATACACGAATGGAAAATGTGACTTTATTTATAAAAGAAGAAATCCATCCTGTAAACTAATTCCCATAGTGTCAGAAGTTGTTAGTAAGAATGCAGGAATGAATTAATTACAAAAAAACTTGTCACTTGTGATTCCTGTGTGCTTCATTTCTTTAGTGCTTGCAAAGATGTGCCAGGTCGTTCAATAGTTTTATAGGTAGAGTCAGTTTTCTGTTTGGAAATAGCATTTACTCCACAAGGAGAAATTTACATCTGTCACTGGGAACTTGGACAAAAAAATCTGTGGCTGTGGAGGTTATAGGTCTCATTGGGTAAGCCATCAGGTTTTGTATTTAATGGTTGTAATACTTGTATAGAATTTCCTTTTTCTTAGGGTGCTTGTATTCATAAATAAGTCTTATTGTAAGACTCAACTCAAAACCACTGGTGAATATCCTGAGAACAAGGAATTATTTGCTGTGACATAGTAACCAGATTCTTAGTCATAAATGTAAATCTGTACTCACCTCCTCCAAGGCTCATCAATCATTATGGAAGTAGATATAAAAAATGTAAGTGCTAAAGGAAAAGGTGCAGTGTAGTATAACAGATTTCTCTGAACTGTAAATATTTCATTCTCAAAGAATCTCATTAAGCAAGAAGCAAACAATTCAAAATACCTTCAAGAAGTCCCTGAAACCGACAGTATTCATTAAGCTCTCTTTTCCTCAAGAGTATATAAAGTAAAGACTGCTGAAAGTCACTCTTAGAAGAGCCAAACTGCAAGGAAGAGTCTCAGACAATAGTGGTAGCCAAGAAGATGCAGACACATGTGCCTATGAGAAACAAACATCAGGTGAAATGTTTAGGAAAGGCTTAGACCAATTGTGCCATCTAAAAAACTACTTTACAACCTATGTAATGTACTACGGGTTCCCAGATTTTGTGAGCTGCCAGTCATGATAGATTAGGCTTTGGTGATGCAGCTGTCTTGTTTTTTCCTGCTCCTATAAATAAACCCTCAGTCATATTTTTCTAAATAACTTCAATAAAATTTACTTGTTGGCCAAAAACAAGAAGTGTATTAGATACAAAACTTTAGATTCACAAGGATAAGGTAAATAATAGAATATTTTCTTTAATTTTGTTGAATACAATTAGACTAGATATTTTAACTATAATTCTTGTTTGATAGCTATTTTGTTATATGTAATATTGCTATATTAAAATTAAAACCTTTTTGTTTGATTAGACAGAAAAGGGGAAGTGATATGGGAATGTTTTCTGTATGTTATGAATATCAATTTTTAAATAAAGAATCTGTTTTGGTCCCTTTGTCAGGCACTGTGAAATAGGAAGAGCAATTAGAGCATAGTTAGAATAAAGGGGCTGGAGCTAGGAAGAGACAATAGAGTAGCTGAAGAATCAACATGTAACAAAATAGGTAAGCCAGCAGCCAATTGGAAAGATGAATAAAAGAAATGGGTTGAATTAAGATCAAAGAGCTAGCTAGCAATATGCCTGAGACATAGACCAAACAGGATAAAATTGATATAATCATCTGTGTGTTTCTTTGGGATTTTGAATGTGCTGGTCCACATAAAAAGTGGAACATAGGTGGGCCAGGAAGCCCTTGTTACAGATAACTCACAAAATAAAAGTATTTTATATATCAAAGGAAACAATCAAGTTAAAAAAAAAAAAAACACAGAATTGGAAACTTTGCCAGATCTACATTTTCCAGAATATATAAAGAATCAAGAAAACAAATGACCAAATTAAAATAAGTTGCAAGTCTAAACAGAAAATTTACAATAGAAAAACTTTAAAATGCTTCAGAAAAAAACTAGCAAGGTATCTATCATTCTTAGCAACTAGGGAAATACAAGCTGAAATAACTCAAATTCTATCGCATGCCAGGCAGAAAGGCTAAGAGCAACCAACTGACAAAAAATGCTAGTGAGTTGGAGGAAAAAAAGAATTCTTTCCTGTCATTGCTAAGAAACACAATCTCACTGCAGTTTTTCTGTATTTTATTTATAAATTTTTGGTATAACAAGTGCATGGAATTATGCATTGGGTTGTTAACAGGGCCTCCAGAGCATGGTAGCCCCAAGAAGTTAGCACAACTGACTCCAGAACAGAGTCCTACTCAGGCTGTAAAGCTCAGCACACAAATAACTCTGCCTGCCAAACTAAATAGACACAATCTATCAAATTTATACTTCTAGGAAAGTCTAAATGTACCTATGTTGCCTTTGGCTTTTGTAGTTCCACTTTTGATTAACTGTTCTTGTTACTTATGTCGATTTAGAGCATGTTTTTTTGCTTACATTTTGTGCTTACACTGAGATAGGCCCTAGTCTACACTGGGGTTTCAAACACCAAATGTAGTTGACAGCTGGTTAATAAAGATTTTTCTAATGGCTTAAATACAATTATATGTTCCCAATTTATATGAAGAGAAATTCAAAAAAATTATTAGATGTAAAATCAATCTGATTTTATTATCATCAAGGCAAACACATTTTAAAATATTATAATGAAAGCAAAAAATAGTTAAAGCAAAATAACTGTTGAGATAGACACTTAAAGCAAGGATTAGAGCATCAAATAAAATACATGAATATGGTTCTTTCAAATTTCAAAAAAAATTAAGATCATGTTCTTTTTTCAATTTACACATAATTTTATTGTTTTATTTTTATGCTTTTATTTTTATGTTTAAGTAAGCATATCTTGCCTTAAGGAGAGGTGAGAATAAATCATGAGAGAAAGAGATGGTGAGTGAGAGGAACAACAAAGAAGAAGTAAAAAATATGGATATCTTAATACAGGGAGACATTATGAAATTGGAAAGAAACTGAGTGATAAGGAAATTACCAAGAATGCACAAGATGTCATTTGTTCGGACTCTAAGCAATAGTATAGAGGGTGCCTTAACAGGTCTTTCACTAAAATCAAATGAATGATAACCCCAATTGTCCAATTGTCATTATAGACACTTTATCCAGCAGTTGATATAGCCAGAAGCAGAGATCCATAGCTAAGTGCTAGGTCTAGCTCCATGGTTGAGAGAGAGAGAGAGAGAGAGAGAGAGAGAGAGAGAGAGAGAGAGAGAGAGAGAGAGAGAGGAGAGAATATACTAGCAGAGGAATCATGGTCATGAGGAGAAGGCCCATAGAGTGGAGCTATTGAGAGCTCACTGAATCAGAAATGACCACTGAGGAACCTTCAGGGAAGAAACTAAACCCTCCAAAGCAGATGACTGTCAAATGGCCTAGGCAGTTTGTGGAGCTTCTTAAAGTAGAATTAGACTGTGTTGCTATGCATGAACTGGCATCTTGGAACTCATTTTCTACAGAGGAAATCCTAATCTAGCCTTAAGACTGGGATGAGGGACTCAGATCTACCTCAACTGGATACATCAGACCGAAATGATTCACCTTGGACCTCCTTGCCCCCTGGAAAATGGATGGGGGATGAGATAGGGGAGGCTGAAGAGACCTGGGAGGAACTAGGAGGAGGGAAGGGAAGAGAAGCAGTAGTATATAGGGGAAAAACGTTTTCAAATATATTTTTAAAGTGGAAATAAAAGTGTATCTTCTGTGTAATCTGTTTTACTATTATTATGGAGGCCATAAATGGTGTCATATTCCATGACAAGAGATTCACAGAGAGTTGCTGCTACTAAGTGTGTTCTTGTAGTAGAACTCCTTGTGCTAATTATTAACCATAGCCAAAGGTATAGAATTTTAAAACCTAAAACTTGGGAATCAAGAGTTAGAACAAAATTTTCTGGTAAGATTCCATAATGAAGCAGAAAACAATTAATGAATATTGATGAGCAAGCAGTTAAAACTAGATCGAGAATGACTGGTCTACAGAGGTCTCAGAGTGCCTTTATTTACTCATAAATTCAGTGGAAGAAGGAAAGTTTCAAAGTGATGACTGGCAAGCCTGCGTACAGGACCACCGGCTATAAGGCTATCTTGTGGCAACTCCACAGGTAAGCAAACACACTGAGAAGAGGGAAACTCGTGCTTCTCAAGGTAAAGAAAGTAGTTGCAAACAACAAAAGTAATTCATAAACCTTGGTTTTTGGAACTGAACAGAACATTTTTAACGTGAAATCTTGATTTTCAGTAAATATAGAAAAATATGATGATAGAATGGTAAATGAAATGTACAGAGTATACACAGATTAAAAGGGATATTTAAATAGATGATGAAAAGATGATAGATTGGCTCTCAGAGATACATATGGTAGAGAGAGAGAAATACAAATTAGTGAAAGGTTGTTATAAAAAAGAAGACTACTTTTAGAGTAGTTGATTTTAAAGAAGCATGAGAGAAGAGATATAATTTGTCAAAAAAAGCAATCCATAATACTGTATTGGATCCATTAGTAGAAATGAGTCTAGTTAGAACTCTTGACAAACCTTAATGAGTTAACTAAATAAAAATAATATAAATTATATTAAAATTTTTATAGTTCAAAGCCAAAAATTATTTAAATTTTTAAAAATTCTAACAAATTTCACAGAGAATTAATAATCTTAAATTTTTGAAATGTCACATTTTAATAGTTGAATAAACCCATGAAGAATGTATTTTTTATATAGCTTTTCCTTTTACTATGTAATTACATGTTCTGATTAAGCAACTAATTTCTGTAAGCATACTTATATAATTAAATGATATGATTACATAGAATAATTGCATCATTATTGTAATAGCATAATTATAGTAACTACTCAATTCCAAAACATTCAATGCACAAGAAAAGCAACCAGATTAATTACTGTAATAAAATACCTCTCTAAAAGCCATTTGGGGTTTTAAATAAAAAATTCATATGGAGCTTAAGTACAACATACTTTTAAAACAGATCACACACTTTAAAGTTTTATTTTAGTTTAAAAATCTTAGCATAGACATGACCAACAAATAATTTTCCCTCATTTGTGATTTGCTGACCAAGTGTTTTGATAAGCTAGCTCCTTTTCAGTAGCCCTGACTACCTTTAGGCTCCAGATACTACTATGCATATACATAAAGATGTAGGTGACCCTAGCAACTGTATTCTTTACGATGTCACAGGTTTTTTGTTTTTTTTTTTTTATGGCATATGCCAATGTGATTTTTTTTTTAGGCAAAAATCTCTTTCATTTATCATTTGATTTAAATTTACATTTAAATCATTTGGTTTAAGGTGTTCAAAATACTGTAAATTATTTTTCTGTAAGTCTAAAGATCTAAAAAAAATTATTTGTGTAAAAATATTATAGGAAAGAGAACAGCCCTAATTATCTGGAGGCTGGCCAAGGCGATTATGTGTGTGGCCCGCAGGTGCCCCTGCTGCTGCCCTACCCCTACCTCATCACAAGGATACCCACCAGCCACTCTCGGGTCTATAACATGCACAGTTGAGCAGTCACTTTATGATAACCTGCCAAATACATCGTGGTGGTCGGAGGCTGCCTGATCAGCAGGGTTGGTGTCCTGGAGTGCTTCATCTGCCTGGGCAACTTCTTGGCCATTGTCCTGTTTCCCTTTGGGTTCATCTGCTGCTTTGCATTAAGAAAGCGAAGGTGCCCCAACTATGGAGCAGCCTTTACTTAAAGGGAACAACACACCCAGTTTTCCAACATTCAGCTATCTTTTCTATTGTGTACAGTAGTTTTATGTGATCAAGCTTCAGGACTGTTTTCTTAAAGGGTGGTGGGATAGACTTGGCATTCACCAGCTGACTCTCAGAGGAGAAAAGGCATTCAGCTCCCAAACTCAAAGCACTGCTTCTACTTTTTGCAATCTTCAGTTTGAGTATGGTGAGAAATACTGTTTTAAATAAATGAGATTTATACCATTAAAAAATGTATACATGTGCTTTGATATCAGAGCACATGTACACATTTTTCTATCATCACCTGGATTTTAACTTCAAAGTTTTTTTAACATCCACAACATTTCTAATGTATTTGAAATCTTGTATTTATTGAAATGTTAGATTATCTGCAATGATTTTCTTTTTTAAAAACATATAATTTTTATACCTAAATGTTGTGGTATTATAGTCTTTTACACTGTAGATATTTGTCTCTCCTACAGGTTGGATAAAATACTGATTTGCCAGAAGGCAGGCAGGAGGTATGAGTGAGACTACTAGACTAAGAAAACTTTGTGAAGAGGAAGAACGGAGCAGAGACACCAACTGATGCAGAGAAAACAAGACCAGAATGCTGCTCTGATAAAAGGTACCAAGCCACGTGACTAAATAAGATAAAAATAATGGGATAAGTTAAGATGCAAGAGTTAGCTGGCAATATGCCTGAGTCATAGGCCAAGCAGCATGTAATTAATATGATACTGTGTGTGATTATTTGGGGTTAAGCAGTAGTGGGGATATGAGCTGGTCCAATCTTCAAAGCAAGGCTGGAAAGTCCAGACCATAAACTTGTTACTACACTTAAACTTGTTTAATTTTTATAAAAATTTCTGTCAAATTATAATTAAATTAAATTACTTGTTTTGCTGCTTATTGAAAAGAATTTAAATAAATCCATACTTATTACCCTTGTATAAAACTTAACTAAGGCGCAGGACCGTGGCGCTTCTGTCAGTGGGTGGCAGCATTGAGCAGGACTGAGCCGTGCGGGTAGTGGCCAGGGACGCGGAATCGGGACAATGTCTGGGGAACTGCCACCCAACATTAACACCAAGGAGCCTTGATGGGACCAAAGCACTTTTGTAGGCCGAGCCAATCACTTCTTCACCGTCACGGATACTAGGAACATCCTTCTAACAAATGAACATCTAGAGAATGCGAGAAAGGTGGTACACGATTACAGACAAGGACTCACAGAAAATGAGTTGTGGAGAGCAAAGTATGTGTATGATTCAGCTTTCCATCTTGACACGGGTGAAAAAAATGATTCTGTTAGGAAGAATGTCAGCTCAGGTTCCAATGAACGTGACCACCATGGGCTTCATGATGACATTTTACAGGACCACACCGGCTGTCGTTTTCTAGCAGTGGATAAACCAGTCCTTCAATGCATTGTCAACTACACCAATAGAAGCAGAGATGCCCCCCTCACTGTAAATGAGCTGGGTACAGCTTATGTTTCTGCAACAATCGGCTCTGTAGCAACAGCCCTAGGACTTAATGCCTTAACTAAGCATATCTCACCACTGATAGGACACTTTGTGCCCTTTGCTGCTGTGGCTGCTGCTAACTGCATTAATATCCCACTAATGAGGCAAAGGGAACTCATAGTCGTTTTTCCTGTCACTGATGAAAATGGCACCCACCTGGGAGAATCATCCAGCTCTGCAAAACAAGCTATCACGCAGGTGGTCATCTCCAGCATCCTCATGGCAGCCCCTGGCATGGCCATCCCTCCATTTATAATGAACACGTTGGAAAAGAAAGCGTTTCTGAAGAGATTCCGGTGGATGAGTGCACCAATTGAAGTCACGTTGGTTGGCTTTTGTTTGGTGTTCGCCACCCCCTGTGCTGTGCTGTATTTCCTCAGAAGAGTTCCATGTCTGTGACAAGCTTGGAGGATGAGTTGCAAGCCAGCATCCAAAGGAGTCATCCTGAGTTACAGCGTGGATACTTTAACAAGGGCCTATGAAGCAAGATCAAGCCCTGAAGGCTCCTCCTGCCATCTGTGAACCTCCAGAAGCTACAGCAATGAGGAGATCCTGTGTGATGGGGCTTCCCCAGTTACAAAAGCCTCAGAAAGATCTACAGTAGAGTCAAGCTGCCCCTTGATACAGCCCCCAGTGCCGGTCACGAGCCTGACATTTAAATCATGTTGTAATTTGCAAACATACCCTTCTGGTAGATTTTAATGACACTGTTTTTTCAAAGACCTCACCTGGAGCTTTCAAAAGCACTGGTAGGTGTAGTAGAAAATTTTTTGGGCCCAACTGGGCCCGGAATTTTGTAACTTGGTCTGCGGCAGCTTTTGTCTCTCAAAGAAATGAATCAGACACATATTTTATATTGTTTGGCCCATGTCTTAAGTATATTATTAGTTAGCTCTTTTATATTAATTTAATTTATTCTTATTAATCTACCCGACACATGGCCCAGCCCATGGCTTATTTGTATCTCTTACATGTTCCTCCTTCGGGGGTCAGATGGCAACTGGCTAACTAATAGGAAATGTGGTAGAAGTCTCAGAATTTCACAAAAAAACATCATGTCAATAGCAAGGGATTAAAAAAGAGCTTTTCCATCACTTAACATCAAGCCAAAAAATTTTGCAGAAGTGTGATAAGTGTTCCCTCTACAAGTAGGCCTAGCCTAGGTGCTCAGCACACGCTCAGTAAACACTGGCTCTCAGTGATTGGAGAGGTTACTAGCTTCATTTCTACTTCTGTTCCACAGAGGCCTCAGCCATGAATTGGGAAAACCCAGAAGGTCTAAGACTAAAGATACAAGTATAAATACTAAGGGAACTTTGTCTCCAGCTTGGTAATGGGCCAGTCCAAAATAGATGGTGACAAAAACTGGGGTTCAGAGGGTAAACACTCCATACACCTTCCTGAAGTCAGCCACAGAGCAGGGTGTGACGTCACCTCCACAGTCAGCTTGTGTCCACAGTACTGGATTCTCTTGGTTAACTTTTCAATTTGTCTAGTATTCTTAAAAAATGTTTAACCTGACCTCAAACGTGCTTTATAATCGTGAATTTTCATCAAATAATTAACTGAAATGCACAACACCAGGTTTAGGAGTATATTCAGTACCAGTACAGTCTGGTTCGTTTAGATTTTTTTTTTAGTGAAACCACAGCTCCTAGTCCCCTATATGCCTTCTCTTTTCTATCTTTCTTTCTTTTTCCCCCTTTCAGGAAGATACAAACATAATACATGAACAAGTCAACAGTAAATGTCGTGTTACATTTCACCTTGTTTGAAGATGAAGACTATGAATTATGTGGCATGTCTGCATCTCCACAGTGATTTTACATGTTACACGTTCATTGTAGCTGAGATCATATTAGAAATCTATAGATGTTCCCTGTCATAGACAAGCCTCCTGTGACACTGAGTGTAAATCATAGTAAATCAGAGATTTGTAAGTGAAAAAAAAAATGAAACTGTCTAGTTTCTGTAGATCTTCCTCCTGATAATTGTCCATATTGAATTTCCTCATAAAGAAATATGGTGTGCCTTGTGTCTGTGTTTCTCTTTTCTATAAAAGGATATATGGATGTGGACCTCCCCCATGCTGCTGGAATCTTATGTACTATTGAATGCCAAGCCACCTGAAGTACAGTAGCTTCCTGTGACAAACTGGACTTAGATAAGCCTTATTGCCATCAGTGTTTAAATGGTGGTGAGAGCCTGTAGTTAAAGGCAGGGCTCCACAAGGTGCTTAAAGGACATTTCCAGGGGAAGCCAAAGGCCTTGGGTCCGCCCCACCCAGCTCTTGGCTAAGCCTTTGTCCCAGTGCATATGTAGCTCTGAGAATGTGAGAATCAGTAGCTGGCAGGGAAACTGACAAACCCACCAATTGGCAGCCCCTGTGTAGTGAGAAATTCAAAGTAGATGTGGAGCTGGGCTCCTTTAAATTGAAGATTCGCCTCTTAATGCTTTTGTATAGAAATGCTCACTGTGTGGATTAATCACGATTTATTTAAAAATAAAAATAAAAAAGAACAAATGAATGAAAATTGGCAATCTCTGCTGATCTTTTAAAAACATTTTTTTTTTTCTGAAGACAAAGCCACATGAAGTGCAGTAAGGTTGTAAGGTGACTAGTTAACATTTCTCTAATGTGAGTTGTGTGTGCAATTGACTAGCAGCTATCAGTATTACTGAGGGATCTTGTCAATGTCAGAGCCAATGTGTCATTTCAGTTTAACTGGATGAAATGTCAAATAAATGCAGAATAAAAATAAAAAAAAACCTTAACTACAAGTGGATCGAAGACCATAATATAACACCATTAAAACCATATACATGAAAGCCAATACAAAATAAAGCAGAGGATAGCCTTGAACTTATGGGCACTAGACAAGACATTGGGAACAAATAACTTAGCACAGAAACTGAGAAGCACAGTTACCAAATAAGACTTCATCAAACTGATAAGCTTCTGCACTGCAAAGGACATCAATGTTCATACAAAGCAGCATCTAACAGAATAAAAAAAGATTTTTACTGACTACACATTCTCTAGAAGGCTAATAGGCAAATTATATAAAAAAACTTGAAAAATTTGATTTAAAAAACCAAATAACCCAATTAAAATGGAATTTAGATATAAACAGAGAATTTTTAAAAGAGGATTATCCCATAGCTGAGAAACATGTAAAAAATATTAAACACGTTTAGATGCCAGAGAAATGTAAATGAAAATTACTTTTAGATTTTATCTTACATCAGTCTGGATGACTAAGTTTAACAAAACAAGCAAAAGCTTATGCAGATGAAGATGTACAGCAAGGAGAAACACTCATTCATTGCTATTGAGAGTGCACACTTGTACAGCTGCTGTAGAAAACAGTGCGAGTTCCTTTCAAAGTTGAGAATAGATCTACCTCAAGATTCAGCTATATCACTCTTAAGCATATATTCAAAGGACACTTCATTCCCGCATAACTGAGACACTTGCTCAATTACATTCACTCTACTCAAGGAAGCCAGAAATTGGAAACAGCCTATTTGTCTCTAGCCAGATGCCTGGATAAAGAAAATATGTACATTTACACAATGGAGTATTACTCAACCAATAAATAAATAACATAAAGAAATTTGCAAGAAATAGATAAAACTAGGAAAAAATTATCCTAGTGAGATAACACATACAAGGACATATACAGCATGAATTTACTATATGTGGTTGTTACCAGTTACGTCAATGATAACCAAGATATAATCTGTAGAACAATAAAGGCTAGACGTTGAGTAATAAGCTTGGGTGGGTGAAAATAATTTTCCCTAGGAAACTAAAGTAGAATTGATAGTTATAGATAAGGGGGTGGATGGGAAGAACAAGTGGAAAGAGGAGAAAAACTGGTGACTAGAGGAGAATATAGGGAGAGATAGTTAAAATTTAGGGTTAAGAAGTAGTATGAAAACCTAATACAACAGAAAATTTTAAAAATGTACATATAGTAGGGGAATATAAATACAATTATTAAGTAATGAGGAAGCCCCAGCTGAAATCTTTTGTCACCCAATAAAAGTTTCATTACCAAGAATGAGGTGGAGACTAGTTTAAATCTACTGAGTTGTTGTACAATGGGGTATCAGGGAAATTTTTAAACAACCCAGGGTTCTGCGAATACTACATTTTGTGGTGCTCTCCAGAAACTGAAGGCAAAACTTTGTTGTGGAATAAAACCTCTACACAAGTTATTGAACAAAGAGAAGACAAGCTGGTGCCTACATAGAGCCTTTACCCTGGTTCTAGGTTGTTTGGTATAAGAAGGTATGTTGTAAGCAATAAAAAAGGAAACATAAACACCAAACAAATTACAAAATCTTTTATGTACAATGTTGCTCTGTCTGCAAGATAATTCAGTGCAATCCTGAAAAAGCTTGTGGAAATAACCAATATATGACTGAGTTCGCATAAAGCCCATATCACAAAATAGAATACAATATTCTACTACAAAGGTGACCAAGAACCTCAGACAAGATTTCCCAGGGACATAGGGTAAAACCAAATATTACTGTTCTATAAACAAAACAAAACAGCAAAGCATATCAATACAATGACTTCTAAGACGCCCTGTTATACTCTAGATAGTGTCTTGCTTAGCCATCATCAGAGAAGCTTACTATTGTACTAGATGGAAACAAATAGAAAAAGACCCATAACCACACATTATACAGAATCAGAAACCTTGAATCATCCAGCTCTAAAAATAATGTTGTCATCAATTTTCTCCCCTCTGAAAACTCTTGGAAAAGAGGTGAAAAGAAGTAAGAACAAGTGGATCAAAGACCTCAACATGAACCCAGCTACATCGAACTAACAGAAAAGAAAGCGGAAAATACCCTCCAACAAATTGGCACAGGTGGCCACTTCATTAATATAATATGCCAGTAGCACAGACAATAAGAACAACAATCAGTAAGTGGGACCTCCTGAAACTGAGAAGCTTCTGTAAAGCCAAGGACACAGTCAATAAGACAAAAAATAAGCCTACAGAATGGGAAAAGATTTTTACCAACCTTACAAGTGACAGAGGACTGATCTCTAAAATATAGAGAGAACTCAAGAAACTACAATTGAAAACCCTTAATAACTATTTAAAAATGGCGTTCAGAACTAAAAAGAGATTTCTCAGCAGAAGAATTAAAAATGGCTGAAAGGCACATTAAAAAATGTTCAACATTTTTAGCCATTAGAGAAATGCAAATTAAAACAACTTTGAGATACCATCTTACAACTGTCAGAATGGCTCAGATTAAAAACACAGATGACAGCCTATGCTGGAGAGAATGTGAAGCAAGGAAAACATTCCTCCATTGTTTGTGGGAGTGTAAACTTATTCAACCACTTTTAATTGCAGTATGGTGGTTTCTCAAAAAACTGGGAAGAAATCTTCCCTAGGATCCAGCAATACCACTTTTAAGCATATATCCTAAAGATGCACATTCGCACACCAAAAGCATTAGCTCAACTATGTTCATAGCAGCATTATTTGTAATAGCAAGAACCTGGAAACAAGCTAGATGCCTCTCAACTAAAAAATGGATTAACAAACTGTGGTACATCTACACAATGGAGTACTACTCAGCAGTAGGAAAAGATGATATCTCAAAAATTATAGGTTTGGAGAATATCCTCCCCAGAGAGGTATCACAAACCCAGAAAGAGAAACAAAGCATGTACTCACTCATTAGTGGACTTAAAAAAAAAAAAAGATTATATACAAGAGCTCAAGGCTAGAGCATAGCTAAATGAGACAGTACCTCATTTTTGCATTGATGGCCTTTGGCAGGGGTGTGGGTGATGAAAGACTTGTTTTCTTTAAGGATATGGCCACAGGGAGTTTAATTATGCTCCAGTAAGTAAATGAGCAGGATAAATGGGTCTTTTTGTAAAAGAGGAGATCAAAAGAGTGGGAATGAATCTGAGAGGACTGATAACTGAGTTTGATGTGGTGCATGATATAAAATCACCAAATAATAAATATGTCTTTATATATAAAGAAAAATAATAATTCATAATGTTCAGGGTTTGTAAAAGCACATGATGGAAAACCCAACTGTCTAACAACTGAAATTTATTTAGAAACTATCTATTTTGGTCTTGATTTATTGTTGATCTTAAGATTATATGGACATAAATTCTAATTGATATTTATGAATCTGTAACCCTAAGCCATTAACACAAATTGAAGTCAGAAATTTATGAAGTTTTGTGAAGTTTTGCTATTATTGAAAATTTGTATGAAGTTCATATATGAAAACCAAAAAGTGCAAACAGATTTTCATCTGTCTGTATCACTCAATAAAATGTTCCAAGCTTCTAAAAAAAATAAGAATATATGAACTCATATACACTGAGAAACCATAAATAGGGCCTGCATAGGTCTGTACAAGATAGAGTTCTAAAGATGAAAGAAGAAGTGAACATATGCTCCATTCCTCCAGTCCCAGAAAGATCTCCACTTAATAACAGCTTGCAAAGGAAATTTCAGTTTCTTCCTTGAGAGTCTCACTAGGTAAACAAACAATTTTAAGGGCAGACTGCATGCTAAGGAGTAGATGACCAACAGAATAAACAAAATACAAAAACCAACCACATCTATGGAGCTTTACTTTCTCACCATTTTTTGTAGGGTTTAATCTTTTAAAAAATATTGTATTAATTTTAATTTATTTATATATTTTCTTCACCCTTTTTGCTCTATAGCTTCTTTGAATATATATTATGACTTTCAGGTTAGTATTTTTGTGGGATTCATGATTGTGCATCCTAGTGGGTCTCTGTTTCATCTTCCTTTTCCTTGACTCTTTTTATTTCATCTGTTTTATCTAACACTGATGTGCTTTTTTTATAATAAGCCCAAACCATTGTTACAAAAGAGAAATATCCCTTGCTTCTTATGAGCAGTGTGTGTGAGTTTGTGTATAAGAGAAAGAGATTCTTTCAGTAAAATGTTTTATCTGTTACTTTAGTCAATACTTTCTTCCATAAACATGACAAAAGAAGTTTTATAAATAAGTTGTATTTCTTACATTAAAGTTTATATGAAGTTGTAAATTGATTTCAATAGAAAAGCTATTTTAAAAATCACTTATCTTTCTCCTGTGTAGTCATTACAATGTCCTGGGTTTGACTGTTTTATAATAATTTCTATATTTTGTTATATTATTATTACTTAAAAGCCAGTTTGTTTTTTAAGGAGATACACAAAGGGAGTGAATTTAGATTGCAGGAGAAGGCAAGGACTGGGTGTGGCAGAGGGAGGGAAATTATAATTAAAATTATCTTTGGGAGAAAAAATATTTTAAATCAAGAGAAATGTTAAATCAAAATAAAATTGTTATTTTTATTTTTTAAAAAATTATTTGCCTCAAAGTTTCAAATAATTTAAATACATAGCTAATAAAATTAATATTGTATGTTTGGTCATGTGCATGTGTGTGTACATTGTATGTGAATGGTTGTGTATGTGAAGGATATGCATATATATACATATACATATACATATACAAATGTGCTTACCTATGTCAGTAGATATTTAAGACAGACATTTATATTAAGATTTTTTTCTCAATCACTTATTCACATATTTTTGAGTCAATATTTCTTCCCAAACACTGAGTTTACCATTAAGGCTAGAATGGCCAGGGAGCCTTTGAATTGTGCTCTGTTTGTTACAAACAAATGCTAGTATACCTGCTTAGGTATATGGGATTGATATTTGAACTCAGTCCTCCTCATGCTTTCACCCACCGAGACGTCTCTCCAGACCAAAATAACTTATCCTTTAAGGGAACAGTTACAGGATGTGCAGAACCTTCACTTTGTCATGCAGTGACCACGCACCATACAAACTCCAAACATGTAAAGCACTGACACTCACAAATCTCCTTTCTGACTGAATTTTCCTATTGCCAGGATTTAATGCAAATTATAATAACAAAAATTCAGAAACAGTTACATACTATTTTGTTTCACTAATCTATTTAACCTAACCTTTAAAAAATTCCTTTTATAGTTCAGCAAGGTTAAGATAAAAATAAAAATATATATCCTCTGACCACTATAAAAGTAGCAATCAATATCAGAAATAATTAGGAGCTTCAATAAATAAAATATCAATCAACATATTCTGGAATAAACAATATTCAATTAAGAAATTGAACAAAAAACTATAAATTATTGAGGTAAGTGAAATTAGTTACAGAACTTAATAAAACTTGTGGAATATGGCATGCTTGCTTCTAAAAGTAAAGGTTACAACAAAGAGCACGCTTCAAAGACCTCAGGTTCCAGTAGATAAGCTGACATTCCACCTAAAGGACCTAGAAAAACAAGAAAACCAAACTTCAGAGAGTTAGAAAGGTCAGAGTAGAAATAAATAAAACACTGAAAACTTAAAAAAATATGTAAAGCCAAAAGGTTAAAATTAAATGATTTCTATTTTGTGAAGGTGTGACTTTCACATAATCTAAATAAATTTAAAATTCAAATTTGGATGCTTGATTATAACTTACGTTCTAGTTCCCTGACCACATCTTTACTATATTGTCGCACACTTCCAACTTATAACTATCAGGAATCTCTTTTCTAAAAGATAATAAAAACAAACAAAAGTCATCCTCTCCAACTCATGACATTTCAGCAAATCCTGCACTGAAAATCCTGTACAGAAGAGATGACTGCATGAATGCTGCTGACTAAACTATGCCTACATGTGTCTAATAAGGTTATTTTCTGAAAATTTATTCATGTTCCATCAGAATTTTCTTTCCTGCACAGAGTAATTGCCATAATTTTCATGCAGAAAAAAGAGAGATGAGCAAAAGGGAAAGTTGTTTTTAGAAGAAATATTGAAAATGCATCCCAAGTCATTGTCAAAGCCTCATAACCTGCATAGATCTGGGCTCATGAGACCAGTCTTCTGCATTTATATTAAGTCATGTACATTATAAAATTAGTATAATATATACATATAATGTGTTCCAATTATTTTGCCAGTTTTTATATTAAAATCACTGCAAAAGTGTTTCTATAAGCAATTTTCCATGAGATAAAATTTATATTTACAAAACAAGTAGATAAAACCTGACATGTTTCTTTATAGTATTTTGAAATTATTTTTACTTAAATTTTTCCGATACCCACTACTGATCCCTCTCTAGCCTCTTCTCCCAGTCTTTCAGCCTCTCCTCTGCCTGCTCACCTGCCCCTCCCTCCCCAGAGAGGGCAAGGAGGTCCAAAGGTGAGTTAGTTCGATCCATATCCAGTTGAGGTAGGACTGAGTCTCTCTACCAAGTATCAAGGCTGAGAAAGAGGTTTCCCACTGGGCATGGGCTTCAAGAACCCAGTTTGTGGACCTGGAATACATTCTGGTCCAAGGGCAAAAGACTTCAGAAACTGTCCCTGCCTTTTGCCTGTCAACTACATTCAGAGAGTCCAGATTCATTGCATTAAGGTTCATCAGCTGTTATTTCAGAGTCTGTGAGCTCCCATTTGCACAGAACAGCCTACCCCATAGATCTTCCCATCATGATTCTAATTCTTTTGCTCATGCAATCGCTCCTCCCTCTCTTCAGCTGGATCAGTAGCTCAGCCCTGTGTTTAGCTATGGATCTTTACATCTGCATCTATCAGCTGCTGGATGAATGTTCTATAATGGCAATTAAGGTGGTCATTCATATGATAATAGGGAAAGGCCAGGTTAGGCATGATCACTTTTGCTTGGAGTCATATCTGGGCTCATCTTATGGGTTCTCTGGTATTCCTTAGTGAAGGTTTCTGTCTAATAGAAATGGCTCCTTCTATCAGGATATCCACTTCTTAGCTCTCCCTCTCTGGTACCCTCCCTCTACCATCTCATTATTTCATGTTCTCTTCTCACCTCCTCTTGCCCCCACCACCTATGATTACAATCTTATCAATAGGTATTCTCTATTTCCTCATCCATGGAGAAACTTATGGATATATGTCTTAACTTGTTACCTAGATTCTGTGGGAGAAGGGGGATACTTTGTAGCATGGTTATCCTTGGCTTTACATCTAAAATCCACTTATGAGTGAGTAATAGCATATTTATGTTTCTGAGTTTGTGCTGAGATGATATTCATCTCATTTCATGATGAGGCTCTCCAGATCAACCCATTTGCCTGCAAATTTCAGAATGTTGTGTTTTGGGGGCTTTTTGTTTTGTTTTGTTTGCTGAGTTGCAATACATTGTGTAAAAGAACCCCAATTTTTTAAACCATTCTTCATTTGGGGAGCATATAGGTGGTTTCCTCATTCTTGTTATTACAAATAATACTGATGTGAGCATACTTGAGCTAATACCCTCAGAGTAAGAATGTGCACCACTTGGGTATATGCCCAATAATGGTATTGCTGGATAATTGAGTATATTGATTCCCAGTTTTCTGAGGAAGCCAGACAGAGGTATCTCACACAATTAGTCCCAGTCCTTGGAAGACAGAAGCATGAGAAATTTTACAACAGTAGGTGGATGTCATATTTTGTGGATATGCCTATAAAAAAAACAGAAGAAAATAATGTTCTTTTAGTACATAAAGAGATATGGAGTGCAAAGCCTACTCATCTCAGCAATTAAATCACAATTTATAAAAGTTCAGAGCAAAGACTTAAAGCAGGAACACTGAGGTTTGTGTATTACTCTGGGTTCCAGGGCTATCAGAGCTAAATACCCAGCCTGAGTAGCTAAAACAACAGACACTTACTTTTCTGGTTGTTTATGTGTAATAACACTTTTAGGGCTTGCTCCTCCTCATGAGGATTATGCAGAAAAAATCTCTCCCAGCTCTGCTTATTGTGTCATAGATGACAATGTGGCTGGTTTATAGGCCAGTCTCTGGAGGAAACAAACAGAAGAAACATAATTGTATCCAAGTCCTAACTCTTACTTTTTACTGATTCTGAGGACTTCTTTTAACTTTTGATTGTTCAAAGGTGAGAAAATATTTTGTGTATATCTTTATATGCTTAGTTTTTAACTTGTATATATGATAAAAGTATATGAGTTAAGATAATTTTGTCACATTTATTTTTTACTATACTTCTTACTACTTATCAAGGAAGTATATTTCCCCATTTAAATTGCTTCTGCAATTATCAAGAATCAATTGACTATAAAAATAAAGGCCTTCAATGCTGGAAAGTCTACAAATTCAATAATATATATGTCTATGTTTTATAAAATATCACCTTGTCTTGAATGCTTTACCTACCTACATATCTACAAATTAAGTTATATAAATTTTTAACTATGTTTATCTTTTGAAAAAATACTTTATTTCTTCTTTCTTGTATTTTCTTGTAAATGTTTGAATCAGTGTGTTGTCTTTGATAAGTAATAATTCTTCTAGGCTTGTTATTAAAAATACATTTTATCTGGTGTAAATTTTCTAGCTTTTGGGGGGGGCTGTATACTTTACTGATAACCGCTGTTGCTGTGCAGAACATTATTTATTGCACGTAGTCCTATCCATGTTTATTGTTCTATAGTATACAGTAAAAAAGAAATAAAAAAAACAGCCCATCAATAGATTAAGAAATAGCAAAAATAAGTTACAAACCTAAAAAATATAATTTAATCTGCCTTTAAAACATTAGAACAAAAGTTGCATGTATTTATTTAAACATACATACCACTTTATAATGTTTATATGTGTGTATGAAAGTAGAGGTGAATATAGGCAAAGGAAGTGAAAATATATAGGGCGTTAAAAAAAAAGAAGGGTTTTGAAGTCATGAAAGAGAACAATAGGAAACAAGATGAAAATGAAAAGAAAGGTGTGATCACTGGATGCAAGGATTTAGGGAGCTTACAGCAATAGTAGGACGAGAGGATAAAATAAAATTTTCTGGAAATTGATACAGCACAAAAGTATAAAACTACACCTTCAGAAAACATATAAAAGACATGGGTCATATTTACTTATTATTGCCCCTGATTTCTCCATTTCCACTACTTATCTGCAAACCTTTGGAATAATGAAAATCCCTGAAGGAGCACTCACTGTTCTCCAGTCCTTTTATTTTTGCCCGAATTACACTATTTTCATAGTAAATCATTATATGGCACATCCCCTCAAAACTCAGTGCAGTTTAGGAACTGTAATTGATTTACAGATACAATTTCAAGTGTCATGGGAATACATTTTATCCTATCTTGTCTGACGTTTTGAAAGTTTTGGCTGCAATTTAATGGTCCTTATGATAACATTGCATATGTTATGATATACCAGAAATCCTGAACATATTGTCTTCATTCTATTTCCTAAAAATCACCGAGTAACTTATATATCTAGTATCATTGTCTTTTCTTCTGAAAAAAAAATACTTTATCAAGTTTCTTTCTTAAAATTTTTAACCACCAAAGAAGTTGTTAAAATGTCATCCTGTAATTTGTCAAAGATGGTATGTATCTTTTTTTGAGCGTACATCTATCTCTAACACTTATATTAGCTCTAAACCTAATGATAAAGGTCTAACACTTAATATATCACTAAGCCTGAGTATGCCTGTCCCCAAAAAGAGGCCTAACCTTAACCTTTGCTCTAACTTTAATTGTAACTATAAACATAAATATAGACCTCACCAAGTCTATTTGTAAGTTTGGATAGAACCCTAATATATTACTACCTTCAACTTTATTCTAAGCTAGTAGCTAACACTAACTTAAACCCTAACTCTTGAACCTAATGTGACATAAAACTATAACCTAAAACTAGCCCTGACTTTATCAACAACCTTAAAACCAACACTAAACCAAGGTCTTGATCTAGCTCAAATTCTGACAATAACCCCAGTCTTAAACCTGACACTAACCTTAAAAAAACTCCTACTTCTTGACCTAACCCTATCATTACATATATACCCAAACTTAAAAACATCCCTACCTCTAAGCATATTCTAATCTGGACTAGCTTGGATAGTAACACAAACCTTGGCTTGTTATCTTAAACTTTACCCTAAATAAAACTAGAGTTCCATATTAACCACTATTCCTAAACAAAATCAAAATCCTACCATGAGCTTAATTCATAAAACTATTCAAACCCCAGTCCATCTATAGGAACACCTGACTCACTCTTGAGGGAGGGGGGACAAAACTGGATTTGGCCGGAGTGAAGACTGAGCCAATCATTATTGGGCCAGTGTGACCATAGGACTGTGCTCCCTGCCAAGGGAGGGGATGGGGAGTTGCAGAGAAGAAAAATGATCAGATGTGGCGGGAGGGGGAAGAGACCTTCAGTAATGATATACAGGGATGGAAAAAAAAATTCAGAGGGAAAGCTGAACACAAAGAAAATATATGTGTAGTAATCTTATTTGCATTTCCAACCTTGATAAGCCATGCTTATGATTATTATCCTCTGTATAGTTATTGTTAACTCTTCGGCATTTTTAAATTCTTTTTACTGTTTTTTTGATAAATACAAAATAAAGAAGGAAGAAAAAAAAGAAAAAAAACTATTTATAAGCCATTTTGCAACAATAACTGGCACTCTTACACTAATTTTATATGTAGTTCAAACTTAACCCTGTGTTACTAATCATAATCATTAACCTAGAATTAGCTTGCACACAAAGGACTAACAATAACCTTAAGAGCAAACCTAGCTACATACATATATACCCCTAATAGTAAATTAAATCAATAGCTAATCCTAACTCCCTTGCCTTTTTTTCTTCTTTATTTATTTTGTATTTATCAAAAAAATTAGTAAAATTAATTTAAGATGCTGATAAGTTAACAATAACTATAAAGAAGATAAAAATCATAAGCATGACTTATCAAGGGTGATAATGCAAATAAGATTGCTACACATGTATTTACTTTGTGTTCAGCTTTCCCTATGAATTTTTTTTCCATCCCTGTATATCCTTATTCAAGGTCCCTTTGTCCTCCTGCTACATCAGGTCATTTTTTCTTCTCCACAACTCCCCATCCCCTCCCTGGGCAGGGAGCAGACAGTCCTATGGTCTCACTGACCCAATAATGCTTGGATCAGTCTCCACTCCTGGCAAATCCAGTTTTGTCCCCCCTCCCTCAAGAGTGAGTCAGGTGTTCCTATAGTTGGAGTGGGATCTGAAGGGTCAGTCCAGGGTGTTTCTGATCCCAAGTTGATCAGTGGTTGTGGTTTGCTGCTTGGACATGCTTGGCTTTTTTTCTTGTTTGTTTAAAGACCACTAATGAGCAAGTACATCCCCTGCTTATCTTTCTTAGTTTGTGATACGTCGCTCAGGAGGATATTCACCAAATCCATCCTTTTGCCTGCGAGTTCTAGGATATCATGTTTTCTTACTGCTGAGTAGTAGTATTCCATTGTGTAGATGTACCACAGTTTGTTAATTCATTCTTAAGTTGAGGGATATCTAGTTTGTTTCCAGGTACTTGCTATTACAAATAATGCTGCTATGAACATAGTTGAGCTAATACCTTTGGAGTGTGAATGTGCCTCTTTAGGGTATACACCCAGAAGTGGTATTTCTGGGTCCTTGGGGAGATTGATTCTCAGTTTTCTGAGAAACCGCCATATTGCATTCCAAAGTGGCTGAAAAAGCTTACACTCCCACCACCAATGGAGAAGTATTCCCCTTGCTCCACATCCTCTCCAACATAGGCTGTCAACTGAGCCTTTTATCTTAGCTAATCTAAAAGGTGTTAGGTGGTATCTCAAAGTTGTTTTGATTTGCAATTCTCTGATGGCTAAAGATGAAGAGCACTTTTTCAGGTGCCTTTCAGCCATTTGTAGTTCCTCTGCTGAGAATTCCCTTTTTAGATCTGTACCCCATTTTTTGATTGGGTTATTCAAGATTTTGGCACTAGATTCTTGAGTTCTTTATATATCTTAGAGATTAGTCTTCTGTCACTTGTAGGGTTGGTGAAAATCTTTTCCCATTCTGTAGGCTGTCATTTTGTCCTATTGACAGTGTCCTTGGCTTTGCATAAGCTTCTAAGTTTCAGGAAATCCCACTTATTGATTGTTGGTCTTAGTGTCTGTGCCACTGGTGTTATATTTAGGAAGTGGTCACCTGTGCCAGTTTGTAGAAGTGTATTTCCCACTTTCTTTTCTATCAAGTTCAAAGTGGCTGGGTTAAAGTTGAGGTCTTTGATTCACTTGAATTTGAGTTTTGTGCAGGGTGACAGGCAAGGACCTATTTGCATTTTTCTACACACTTCCATCCAGCTATGCCAACACCATTTGTTAAATATACTATCTTTATACCATTGAATGTTTTGGGCCTCTTTGTCGAAGATCAGGTATTCATAGGTTTTTGGGTTAATGGCTAGATCCTCAATTTTATTCCATTGTTCCACAAGTCTGTTTTTATGCCAGTACCAGGCTGTTTTTAATACTGTAGCTCTGTAGTATAGCTTGAAGTCAGGGATGGTGACATCTCCTGAGGTTCTTTTGTTGAGTAAAATTGTTTTGGCAATCCTGGCTTTACTGTTATTCCAAATGAAATTGATTATTATTCTTGAGAGCTTGTTTGGAGGTTCTAGCAGGGGAGCACAGCTACTCACATACCCTTGACTGAAGACTGGTCCTCCTCTATTCGGGGAAGGTCGTCCTCTTCGACCGAGCTCGCAGCTTCAGGAGGGACACACATGGAGCTGTGAGGAAGGGGACACCTGCCTAGCCAGCCAGATCTGCCGAATCAGCCCTGGTGATCAATGGGGTGACAGATGTCGCAGCCAGATCACCCTCACATCCGAGTATTGTTCTTCCAAGGTCCAAAAAATACTGTGTTTAGATTTTGATGGGCAGTGCATTGAATCTGTAGATTGCCTTTGGTAGAATTGCCATTTTTGCTATGTTGATCCTACCTATCCAGGAACATGGGAGAGCTTTCTATTTTCTGATATCCTCTTCAATTTCTTTCTTCAGTGATTTAAAATTTTTGTCAAATAGGTATGTTACTTCTTTGGTTATAGTTACTCCAAGGTATTTAGTACTATTTGCAGCTATTATAAAGGGTAATGCTAACCTTATTTCTTTTTCAGCTCTTCTATCTTTAGTGTATAGAAGGGCTACTGATTTCTTTGAGTTAATCTTGTATCCTGCTACATTGCTGAAAGTATTTATCAACTGTAGCAGTTCTTTGGAAGAATTTTGTGGGTCACTTATGTATCAATGATATCATCTGCAAATAAAGATAGCCTCACTTTTTCTTTTCCAATTTGTATCCCCTTAATCTCTTTTCGTTCCCTTATTGCTTTAGCTAAAACTTCAAGAACCATATTGAATAGATAAGGGAAGAGAGGACATCCTTGTCTAGTTCCTGACTTTAGTGGGATTGCTTTGAGTTTTTCTCCATTAAGTTTGATACTGGCTGTTGGCTTCTTGTAAATCACCTTTATGATATTTAGGTATTCTCCCTGTATTCCTGATTTCTCCAGGGCTTTAATCATAAAGGAGTGTTGGATTTTATCAAAGGCTTTTTCTGCATCTAAGGATATGATCATGTGGTTTTGTTCCTTTAGATTGTTCATATGATGGATAACATTTACAGTTCTTGGTATAGTAAACCAGCCATGCATTTCTGAGACGAAGCCTACTTGGTCGCGGTGGTTGATATTTTATATACATTGTTGTATACGGTTTGCCAAAAATCGTTTGAGAATTTTCGCATCAATATTCTTGAGGGAGATTGGTCTGTAATTCTCCTCTTTTGTTGTGTCTTTGAGTGGCTTGGCTATTAGGGTGACTGTGGCCTCATAAAAGAAATTTGGCAACATTCCTTCAGTTTCTACAGTGTGAAATAGTTTGAGGAGTAACAGTAGTAATTCTTCTTTGAATGTCTGGTAGAATTTGGCACTAAAACCATCTGGACCAGGGCTTTTATTTTGGGGAGGTTTTTAATGACAGCTTCAATTTCCTTAAGGGTCATAGGCCTGTTTAGGTAATTAATCTGATCTTCATTTAATTTTAGTAGATGGTACCTGTCCAAAAAGCTGTCCATTTCCTCTAGGTTTTCCATTTTTGTGTAATACAGATTTTCAAAATATGATCTGATAATTCTCTGTATTTCCTGGGAGTCTGTTGTTATGTCCCCCTTTTCATTTCTGATTTTGTTGATTTGAACACACTCTCTCTGTTTTTTGATTAGTTTGGCTAAGGGCTTATCTATCTTGTTAACTTTCTCAAAGAACCAACTCTTAGATTCATTGATTCTTTGTATTGTTCTTTTTGTTTCAATTGTATTGATTTCAGCTCTAAGTTTGATTATTTCCTGCCATCTACTCCTTGTAGGTGAGTTCGCTTCTAATTTTTCTAAGGCTCTCAGCTGAGCTGTTATGTCTCTAGTGTGGGATTTCTCTTGGTTTTTCATATAGGCATCTAGTGCTATGAATTTTCCTCTTAAGACTGCTTTCATTGTGTCCCACAAGTTTTGATACATTGTAGATTCATTTTCATTAAATTCTAGGAATACTTTGATTTCTTTCTTAATTTCTTCCATAACCCAGAGATCATTCAGCTGAGTGAAGTTTAGTTTCCATGAGTTGGTAGGCTTTCTTTGGGTTTTGATGTTGTTGAACTCTAATTTAGGTCCTGGTGATCCGATATGATACAAGGTATAATTTCAATTGTTTTGTATCTTCTGATGTTTGCTTTATGACCAATTATGTGGTCAATTTTCAAGAAAGTTCCATGAGGAGTTGAGAAATAAGTATATTCCTTTGTGTTTGGGTAGAAGCTTCTGTAGATATCTATTAAATCCATTTGCATCATAACCTCTTGTAGACTCCTTATTTCTCTGTTGAGACACTGTCTGGTTGACCTATCCAGGGTTGAAAGTGTGATATTGAAGCCTCCCACTATTAGGGTGTAAGAATTGTTGTGGAATTCGAGCTTTAGCATTGTTTCTTTTACATAAGTAAGTGCCCTCATATTAGGGGCATAAATATTCAGGATTGAAATCTCCTCTTTACCAATTTTTCCTGTGATGAATAAGTAGTGATCATCTTGGTCCCTTTTAATTGCTTTTAGCTTAAAGTCTACTTTGTTAGATATTAGGATTGCAACTGCCGCTTGTTTCTTAGGACCATTTGACTAGAAAATCTTTTCCCAACCATTTATTCTAAGCCTGTGTCTGTGTTTGTGGTTGAGGCGTGTTTCTTGTAGGCAACAGAATGATGGCTTGTGTTGTTGTATCCATCTTGTTAGTGTGTGACGTTTTATAGGAGAGTTGAGACCATTGATATTAAGGGAAATTAGTGACCATTGATTCATATTTTCTGCCATTTTTGGTGGTAACTCGTTTGTATTTCCTTTCTCTACGGTATTCTTCTGTGGAATTATTGATTGTTTGTGATTTCATGGGTCTATCTGTGGTCCTTATGTTGGAGTTTTCCCTCTAATACTCTCTGTAGTGTTGGATTGGTAGATAGATATACTTTCAGTCTGACTTTGTCCTGACATACCTTGTTTACTTCATCTATGGTGATTGATAATTTTGCAGGGTATAGTATTCTAGTTTGGCAGCCATGCTGTTTTAGCGTCTGTATAACTTCTGACCAAGCCCTTCTAGCTTTCATCCTTTTCATTGAATAGTCAGGAGTTATTCTGATGGGTCTGCCTTTATATGTGAGTTGGCCCTTTTCTTTTGCAGCTCTTAAAATTTTTTCTTTGTTCTGTATGTTTTGTGGCTTGATTATAATGTGGTGTGCTGACTTTTTGGGGGGTCGTATCTATTTGGTGTTGTGTAAGCTTCTTGTATCTTTATAGGCATTTCCTTCTTCAGGTTAGGGAAATTTTCTTCTATGATTTTATTTTATTTTATTTTACTTTTACTTTTTTTTTCTTCTTTATTTTGTATTTACCAAAAAAAGAGTTAAATAAATTTAAAATGCTGAAAAGTAAACAATATCTATAAAGAAGATTAGAATCATAAACATGGCTTATCAAGGGTGGTAATGCAAATAAGACTGTTACACATATACACATATATTTACTTTGTGTTCAGCTTTCCCTCTTAATTTTTTTTTCCATCCCTGTATATCCTTATTCAAGGTCGCTTCCCCCACCCACCACATCAGGTCATTTTTCTTCTCCACAACTCCCAATCCCCTCCCTGTGCAGGGAGCTGACAGTTCCTATTTTATTTAAAACATAATCTGTGCCTTTCAACTGGTATTCTTCTCCTTCTTCTATTCCTATTATTCTCAAATTAGGTCTTTTCATGGTGTCCCAGATTTCCTGAACTTATTGAGTTATGGCTTTTTTAGTTTTACTATATTCTTTGACTCATATTTCTATTTGAGCTACTGAGTCTTCCACTTCAGAGATTCTATCTTCCATCTCTTGAACTCTGTTTGTTATGCCTGTATCTGTGGCTCCAGCTTTTTTCTTCATATTTTGTATTTTCATCTTTGCCTCATTTTGTGCCTTTTTTATTGCTTCTATTTCAGTTTTTAGTTCCTGGCATGTTTCTTTCATAGATTTGTTCATCTCTTCCAATTTTTTGTTTGCATTTTCTTCTATTTCTTTAAGGATATTTTTCATATCTTCTTTGAGAGCTTCAATGATCATCAAAAAGGAATTTTTTTTTGTTGCTTTCTTCTGTTTCCTCTTCATTGCTCAGTTCAGGTCTTGTATTTGTAAGATCATCACTTTCTTCTGAAGTTACCTTATTGTTCTTTGTATTACTATGTAGGTTTTTGCACTGATGTTTGCCCATGGCTTCAGTGGTTCATGATTAGGTGGCTCCTGGTCAGTTGTGGCATTTGGGCTTGTGCACCTCCTGTCACCTCTCTGGGCGGGGACCCCAGTTGTTATCTCTTCGTTCAGTTGTTGGTGGAGGTGGGTAGTCATGCAAATTCCCTCAGCAGCAGCTGTGGGTATGGTCATAGGCAGACTGTATCTGTGCCTGTTCCAAAGTGCGCTGGGACTCACTCTGCAGACAGCACCCGGTCCTGGAAGCAGAACCGGAACCGATGGGCTCTAACTCTGTTTTCAAGACAGAACTTAACCCTAACGTTAACTCTAAGCATGCAACTAATTGTAGCCTAAAACCACTGGGTAAACTCAGTGTGGTATATGTCTTCTCTCTGCTCTCACTTGGTTGGCAAGCTAACCCACAAATCCCAGGGAGAGGAAAATCTGTCTTTTTACTTGTTCAGTAGGTACAGAAATTTATTCTAAAATTGAAACTTTCCATAGTTTAAACCCGCAAAAATAATTAAAACATTACTATGTTGGTCATTTGATTTAAATTAAAAGCATAGCGTGTGTCCGTGTGTGTGTGTATGTGTGAGTGTGTAATGTAGAACTGCATTTTAGAGAAAGTTTTAAGACTATTGGTAATTGCAAATGTAGAGTTTCGGTGTCCTGAATTAATCTACTTTATGTTCAGTATTAATGAGTTGGTATTGATGTTGAGGATTTGTTTAATGTATACATATCAAACTTTTCTCTTACACAGTCAAAATGTAAGTAGAGCAATGCTAACAACATAAAATATACATATATTAAAATTGATATAAAATAAAAAAGATATAATATACCAATTGATGCTTGATATAAACTTTTATACTCTGGATTAAGTGAATATCTTATATAGAAAAAATTAACACTGAGTTTAACTGTAATTCTCACCATAACGTTCTGACTAACACTCACACTGAGACTTTCCAATCTCAAGTCCTATTTATAAATCTAATACTAATATTATAAATATATCTTAAAGGTCCTTTGCTATACCATCTTGTAACAGTAATTAAAGGACTTCTAGAGCTAATGCTAATCATAGTCATAATCCTAAAATAAATGCTGCCTAAACTGTCCAACTCTAATCCAAAAACTAACTAAACAATAACTGTAACCAGATCATAAACAAAACTTTAACCCTTATTTATGGACCTTGAAAGAATAATACTCAATTTCATTTGGAATAACAAAAAGCCAGGAGTGCCAAAAAAAATTTGCTCAACAAAAGAACCTCAGGAGGCATCCCCATTCTTGACTTCAAGTTATACTATAGAGCTACAGTAATAAAAACAGCCTGTCACTGGCATAAAAACAGACTTGTGGATCAATGAAATAGAACTGAGGATTCAGGAATTAACTCAAAAACCTAGGAACACCTGATCTTCGACAAAGAGGCCCAAAATATTCAATGGAAAAAAGGAAGTATGTTTAACAAATGGTGTTGGCATAGCTGGTTTGTAGTCTGTAGAAAAATGCAAATAGATCTAAGTCTGTCACCCTGAACAAAACTCAAAAACAAATGGATCAAAGACCTCAACATAAACCCAGCCACTTTGAACTTTATAGAAAAGAAAATGGGAAATACACTTCTACGAATTGGCACAGGCTACCACTTCATAAATATTACATCAGTGCCAGAGACACTAAGATCAATAATAAATAAGTGGAATCTCCTGAAGCTGAGAAGCTTCTGTAAAGTTAAGAACACTGTCAATAGGATAAAATGACAGCCTACATAATGGGAAAAGATTTTTAACAACCCTACAAGTGATAGAGGGTTGATCTCTAAGATATATAAAGAACTCAAGAATCTAGAGCTCAAAACCATCAATAACCCAGTCAAAACATGGGATTCAGAACTAAAAAGGGAATTCTCAGCAGAAGAATTGCAAGTGGCTGAAAGGCACCTGAAAAAGTGCTCATCATCTTTAGCCATCAGAGAAATGCAAATCAAAACAACTTTGAGTTACCACCTGACACCTGTTATATTGGCTAAGATAAAAGGCACAGATGACAGCCTATGTTGGAGAGCATGCAGAGCAAGGGGAACACTTCCCCATTGTTGGTGGGAGTGTAAGCTTGTTCATCCACTCTGGAATCCACTATGGTGGTATTTGAGAAAACAAAGAATAAATCTCCCCAAGGACCCAGCAATACCACTTCTGGGTGTATACCCTAAAAATACACAGTCACACTCCAAAGGTATTAGCTCAACTATGTTCCTAGCAGCATTATTTGTAATAGCAAGAACCTGGAAACAACCTAGATGTCCCTCAACTGAAGAATGAATTAACAAACTGTGGTATATCTACACAATGGAATACTACTCAGCAGTAAGAAAAAATGATATCCTATAATTTGCAGGCAAATGGATGGGCTTAGAGAATATCCTCCTGAGGGAGGTATCACAAACCCAGAAAGATAAGCAGGGGATGTACTCACTTATTATTGTACTGTAAACAAAAAAGAAAAAAGCAAAGCATGCCCAAGCTGCAAACCACAACCACTGAACAGCTTGGGATCAGAAACACATTGGACTGACTCCTTGGATCCCACTCTCCCTACAGGTACACCTGACTCAATCTCTATGTTTGGGGGAAGAAAATTGGATTTGCCAAGATTGGAGGCATAACTGAGCAATATTGGGACCTTTGGACCTTGCAACCTCCTGCCCATGCTTGGTTGGGAATGTGGAGATATGGAGAAGAGAAAATGACCTGATGTGTTGGGAGGGGGAAGGGACCTTAAATAAGTATATACAAGTATAGAAAATGTGACTTCTTTATTCATAATAAACAAAATGGAAAAAAGGAAGAAAAAAATAAGAACAAGAGAATTTACATATGTCCTCATAATGGATATCTCTGTGTCCACTCTCCACCATGACTAAGTTGTTTGCTGTGTGTAAATATTTCCTCTCTGCTAATAAGGGATTTCCCAGTATAAAAAACAATTACTAACTTCTGAAGATTGACCTCTGATGACTTGACTAAAATCACAAGAAGAAAAAAAAAGAGAACAAGAAAACTAGGAATAAAACTAACAATAAGATAAATTCTGACACAAACTGTACCTCTTTTCGTAAATCTATGCTAACTGCTTTTCCTAATTTCAGTCTTTATATAAGCTATTGTTTTTTATTCTTATTAAGTAATAATATCTAATTTCTTTTTATTTAAAAGGGTTATTTTCTATGTATCCCCCTACTTGTTCCCATTTACTTCCTTTAAATCCCTTCTAGTCCTCTATCAGCCTCTCCCAACTCCATCCCTCCATCTTTTCCCCAAGCAAGATAAGAGGTACCAAGGTGGGTCAGTTCTTTCGGGTGTACCCATTTGAGGTAGATCCACTTCTATTGCAATATAAGAACTGGGTTAGGTTTTCCTCTGTAAGGAATGGGCTCTAAGATATCTAGTTCATGCACAAGAACATAGCCTCATCTTTATCTACAAGGTTCTACATTCTGCCCATGTTCATCAACAGTCATCTTATTTTAGAGGGTTCAGTTTCTTTTTCTGATGGTAACCCAGTGGCTGTTTTTGATTCAGTGAGTTCCCAAAGGTCCAGCCAGGCATCACTGTGGGACTCCTCATAATCCCTCTGTCCCTGTGTTCAAATATAATCTCTTGATCAGGAGTAAAGGGAAAATATCTCAATATGATAAAGGCAATTTACAAGAATCCAACAGCCAACATCAAACTTAAAGGAGAAAAATTCAAAACAATCCCACTAAAATCAGGAACTAGACAAGGATGTCCTCTCACCTTATCAATTCAATATAGCTCTCAAAGATTTAGCTAAAGCAATAAGAGAATGGAAGGAGATTAAGGGGAAACAAACTGTAAAATAAGAAGTGAAACTATCTCTATTTGAAGATGATATGATTGTATACATAAGTGATCCACAAAATTCTACCAAGGAAATACTAAAACTGATAAACAACTTCAGTAATGTAGCAGGATACAAGATTAACTCAAAGAAATCAGTAACCCTTTTATAAGAAAAAGATAATAGGGCTTAAAAAGAAATAAGGCAAACACCACTGTTCATAATAGTGCAAATAGCATTAAATACCTTGGAGTAACTATAACCAAAGAAGTAATAGATCTATTTGACAAAAATTTTAAATCACTGAAGAAAGAAATTGAAGAGGATATCAGAAAATGGATAGTTCTTCCATGTTCCTGGATAGGTAAGGTCAACATAGTAAAAATGGAAATCTTACCAAAAGCAATCTACAGACTCAATGCATTGCCAATCAAAATCACAACACAATATTTTCTGGACCTTGAAAGAACAATACTCAATTTCATTGAAATAACAGGAAAGCCAGGAGTGCCAAAAAAATTTGCTTAACAAAAGAACCTCAGGAGACAGCACCATCCCTGACTTCCAGTTATACTACAGAGTTAGAGTAACAAAAACAGCCTGGTACCACCATAAAAACAGACATGTGGATCAATGGAACAGAATTGAGGATCCAGGCATTAACTCAAAATCCTATGAACACCTGATCTTTGACAAAGAGGCTCAAAATATTCAATGGAAAAAAAAATAGTATCTTTAACAAATGGTGTTGGCATAGCTCATTGGTAGTGTGAAGAAAAATGCAAAAAGATCTAAGCCTATCACCATGCACAAAACTCAAATCCAAGTGGATCAAAGACCTCAGAATAAACCCAGTCACTTTCAATTCAATAGAAAAGAAAGTGGGAAATACCTTTCCACGAATTGGCACAAGAGACCACCTCATAAATATAACACCAGTGGCACAGACACTAAAATCAACAATCAATAAGTGGGATCTCCTGAAGATGTGAAGCTTCTGTAAAGCCAAGGACACTGTCAATAGGACAAAATGACAGCCTACAGAATAGGGAAAGATTTTCACCAACCCTACAAGTGATAGAGGATTGATCTCTAAAATATATAAAGAACTCAAGAATCTAGAGCTCAAAACCATCAATAACCCAATCAAAACATGGGGTTCAGTACTAAAAAGGGAATTCTCAGCAGAAGAATTACAAATGGCTGAAAAGCACTTTAAAATGTGCTCAACATCTTTAGCCATCAGAGAAAGGCAGATCAAAACAATTTTGAGATACCCCTGACACCTGTTAGACTGCCTAAAATGGAAGACACAGATGACAGCCTATGTTGGAGTGGTTGCAGAGCAAGGGGAACACTCCTCCATTGTTGGTGGGAGTGTAAGCCTGTAGCCACTCTGGAATGCACTATGGCAGTTTCTCAGAAAACTGGGAATCGATTTCCAGAAGGATCCAGCAATACCCCTTCTGTGTGATTGTCCCAAAGATGCACAGTCACACTCCAAAGGCATTAATTTGCTCAGCTATGTTTATAGCAGCATTATTCATAATAGCAAGAACCTGGAAACAACCTAGATGTCCCTCAACTGAAGAATGGTTTAACAAACTGTGGTACATCTACACAATGGAGTATTTCTCAGCAGTAAGAAAAGATGACATCCTAAAATTTTCTGGCAAATGGATGGTTTTGGAGAATATACTCCTGAAAGAGGTCTTACTAGCCCAGAAAGATAAGCAGGGGGATGTACTCACTCATTAGTGGACTCTAAACAAAAAAGAAAAAGGCAAAGCATGCCCAAACTGCAAACCACAACCACTGAATAGCTTGGATCGGAAACACCTTGGACTGCCACCTTGGATCCCACTCCCCCTAGACGAACACCTGAATCATTCTCCATGTTACAGAGAGAAAAACTGGATTTGCTAGGAGTGGAGGCTGAATTAGCATTATTGGGAATTTGGGAGAATGGGACATTGTTACCTTGGGAGTTCCTGCCCTTGCTGGGGAGAAGAGAAAGTGACCTGAGGGGGTTGGAGTCTGAAGGGACCTTGAAGAAGGATATACATGGATAGAAAATGTGACTTTATTAATAATAATAATAATAATAATAATAAACAAATATACTCTCTTCTGTCTCTCTTTACCTGGACCAGAAACTTGACCTGCTGCTTAGCTATGGATCTCTGCTTCTGCCTGTATTCATTGTTGGATGTAAGTTCTGTAATGACAAAAATACCACTATTAGGCATATACTCAAAGAACACACATTCCCACTTCAAGACATTAGCATGTTCATAGCAGCATTATTTATAATAGCATGAACCTGGAGACAACTTACATTCTCCTCAAATGAAGAATAACAAACTGTGATACGTTTACATATGGCCTACAACTCAGTTGGAACAAAAATTACATGACATCTTCCTAGAACTCATGGAATATCCCTGGCTTAGACTCCAACCAATGTTGAAGGGAGTATCTAAACAGGAATCCCCCTATATTCAAATGAATGACTGAACTCCAGTCTTAAGTATAGCCCTAGTTTTTACCCTAATGAGAACACATAGTTTTATATGTTAGATCTAACACTACCAAACCTATCCTTATTTAAATGTATCCTAAATCTACTACTAAATAAAACTTAAAAACTAGCTATAATAGCAACCCAAACCCTGGCAATAATGACAAACCTTATTGTAGTGCTAACCACAACAATGGCTTAAACATAACCCTAGCCTATAAATAATCTTAATTATATAAATAAAGAAAGCTCTAAAACCTAAAACACAAAGAATAGGTCAAATCTCTTGTATTAGCCAAAATTAATGGTAATGTGTTTAGGTAATTTTAATTCCATATTTGGCCCTAAATATGCATCTAATCTTGGAACTAATTCTAGCCTTAACTCTTATCTGCAGTCCTAGGACTTGAACACAAACCTAAACCTAGCTATTATGCTGTACTTCCCTATTGTTCAAACACAAGCACTAAAAAATCCCTAGACCTAAACTAATCTAAAACACTAACTGAAGCTAATAAACTAGGTATATGTTGTGGGATTATTTTGTTACATTGTAAATAATTGCCCCTCATACTTGTAAAATAAAATGCTGCCTGTCTGAAGGCAAACAGTAAGTATGCACAGGGCTACTAGACTAAGAAAACTCTAGAAACAAGTAGAGCAGAGCAGAGATGCCATAGAGAAGCCAGAGACATGAGACAGACACCAGAGAAGACAACAGATGCAGAGGACAACTATGCTCCTCTAAAAAAAAGATATTAAGCCATATGGCTGAACAAGATAAGAATCATGGATTATCTTAGGACAAAGAGCTGCTAGAAATATGTCTGGGTCACAGGTCAATCAGCATAAAATTAATAAAAGTCTCTGTATGCTTATTTGGGCTAAGTGGCAATGGGACTGTGAGTAGGTCTGAATCTCAGGCCTAGCTAAAAGGTCTGGACCAGAAACCTAGTAATACAAATGTTGTCTTAACATAGTTAATATACACCCATATAAAGTGTCTGGGACCAGGTGCTGTCTGCAGAGCCCAAACCAGAGCTCTGTGGAGCAGGCTGAGATAAACTCTGCCTGTCACGGTCAACCAAGCTGCTGCTAAGAGAATTCCTACAGCTACCCACCTCCAACTGAGCAATCAGATAAGGACTGGGGACCCTGAAAGACAGATTCAGGCCCCTCAGAGGTGAGGAGGTGTCAGCAGGCCCCACCACCTGTATCCCTGCCAGGGAGAGGAGACTTGAGCTAACGTCTGTTCCAGTTCTGTTTCCAGGAACAGGTGCTGTCTACAGAGCTTGTCCCAAAATACCCTGGAGCAGGCAGAGATAAACTCTGCCTGTCAGGGTCCCCCCAGCTGCTGCTGAGGGAGTTTGCACAGCCGCCACCCTGCCTCTAATTGGACAAACAGAGAAAGATTGAAGACTTGAAATTCAGACACCTGCACAGTGCAGAAATATGATTGAGCAGACCTTTTCCTCAGAGGTCACATGAGGCACACAAGCCCGAGTAGCACAACTGACCAGGAGCCACCTAATTGTAAACCTCTAAAGCCATGGGCAGGCGCCAGTGCAAAAACTTACATAATGATATAAAGAACAACAAAGTAACTCCAGAAGAAAATGGCGATCCAACAAATACAAGACCTGAACTGAGCAATGAAGAGGAAACAGAAGGAAGCATCACCAAAAATTCCTTTTTGATGATCATTGAAGCTCTCAAGAAAGATATGAAAAATAGTCTTAAAGAAATGGAAGAAAATACGAACAAAAAATTGGAAGAGATGAACAAATCTATGAAAGAAACATGCCAGGAACTAAAAGCTGAAATAGAAGCATTAAAAAAGGCACAAAATGAGGCAAAGATGAAAATACAAAATCTGAAGAATAAAGCTGGAACCACAGATACAAACATAACAAACAGAGTTCAAGAGATGGAAGACAGAATCTCTGAAGTGGAAGATTCAGTAGGTCAAATAGATATATAGGTCAAAAAAAATAGTAAAACTAAAAAAGCCATAGCTCAAAATGTTCAAGAAATTTGGGACACCATGAAAAGACCTAATTTGAGAATAATGGGAATAGAAGAAGGAGAAGAATACCAGCTCAAAGGCACAGATAATGTTTTCAATAAAATCATAGAAGAAAACTTCCCTAACCTGAAGAAGGAAAAGCCTATAAAGATACAAGAAACTTACAGAACACCAAAGAGTTATGACCCCAAATAAAGTCAGCACACCACATTATAATCAAGCCACAAAGCATATAGAACAAAGAAAAAATTTTAAGAGCTGCAAAAGAAAAGGGACAAGTCACATATAAAGGCAGACCCATTAGAATAATGCCTGGCTATTCAATGGAAATGATGAAAGCTAGAAGGGCTTGGTCAGAAGTTATACAGACACTAAAAGATCATGGCTGCCAAACTAGAATACTATACCCTGCAAAATTATCAATCACCGTAGATGGAGTAAACAAGATATTTCATGACAAAGTCAGACTGAAAGAATATCTATCTACAAATCCAGCACTACAGAGAGTATTAGAGTATATGGGGTCCAACCTAAGGACCCCATATACACCCAGGAAATCACAAACAATCAATAATTCCACAGAAGAATACTCCAGAGAAAGGAAATACAAACAAGTTACCACCAAAAATGGCAGGAAAATTCAGTCAATAGTCACTAATTTCCCTTAATATTAATGGACTCAACTCACCTATAAAACATCACACAGAAACAAGATGGACACTGTCAATAGGACAAAACGATAGCCTACAGAATGGGAAAAGATAGAAGAACTTTTGGAGTAATCTCTGTATTCAGTCACTTACCAATGTTATAGATACTAAAGTATATATTTTTTGCTTGATGTTTTACTTGTTGGGTATAGTTCCACTTCGTTTATGTTTTTGCCCTCCTTCTTTCCTGCACATTAATTAAAAATTATTTCCATGGTATATGGCTTTGTATTATGTTTAAAACTTTCTAATGTAAGCAAAACAGGGAGATAATCGAAAACACATATGTATCCTTCCACCTGGCCTTAGAGCATAGCCCCTAGGACTTGAAAGCCATCTTAAGATCTAGGATTCTCTCTCTCTCTCTCTCTCTCTCTCTCTCTGTCTGTCTGTCTCTGTCTCTCTCTCTTTCTCTCTCTGCCTCTCTCTCTGTCTCTCTCTTTCTCTCTTTCTCTCTCTCTGCCTCTCTCTCTCTCTCTCTCTCTCTCTCTCTCTCTCTCTCCCTCTCTCTCTTATATGTTCATGATAATCTTGTGCTCTTAGATAGTAAAAACTAGGACTGGAATTTTGAAGCCAAGAAGAATCAGTGTACCCTTCCAGGATTGTCCTGATTGTATTCACTTTTCATAGAACCATATAATAAATAAATAAACTTTATCAGTCACCTGTGATTTTCTCAAATTTCACTAGTCTTGGAATGAACATATGAATCCTCAAAGTCCATCCCAAGTTACATACTTTCTTTTTAAAAAGTCCCTACCCACTTTAATAAGGCCATACTTCCTGATAGTGTCACTCTGGGGTTACCATGCATTCAAATCTATGAGCCTGTGGGGAACAATTTTATTTAAACCACCACATATCCCCTTCTGCTCCACAGAGGCTTCTCATATCATAATGCAAAAATGCATTCAATAGAACTTTAAAAGTTTCTATCATATACAGCAGTCTTAACACTGTTTAAAAATTTCAAATTCAAAATCTTTTCTGAGACTCATAATAAAATCTTAACTTTAAACACCTGTAAAATCAAAAGTGAAAAGCACATCACATATTTCCAACATACAATGGCAAAGAACACATATTACAATTTTAAATGAAAGAATGGGAGCATAATGAGAAATTGCCAGACTAAAGTAAGACTGAAAACTAAAAGGACTATCTCCAAATTCTGTATCTTCATGTCTGACATTAGAGAACTTTTCGGATATCCAACTCATTTCAGCTTCGTTGATTGAAAGTCACTTCTCTTTTTGACTCATTCCAAACTTTAATTTACTTCAGCTTTCCTTGGCTGGTATCTCACAGCTCTGGCATGTCCAATATTGTGGGGTCTCCAACCAAATCCAGGCTTTATGTTCATCGCTTCATGCAGTGGCCTCTCTGTACTCCACATGCAGGAACACCCTTGACATATGACTATCCATAGTGGCTTTTCTTAGTAATGGATGGAGACTCCATAACTTCTTTCTTGCATCTTTAAATCTAAAGCCATAACCATGTGTCAGAATCTGCTATGTTATGTTGATTAGTACTATTGTAACATGGGCTCCTCTTTCAATGACATTTTCATTGTAGTTTGATGGTTTCCTTCACTATCTTAGCTTAGCTCTCTTGGAATTCATTCTGTAGACAAGGCTTGTCTACAACTCCGAAATCTGCCTGTCTCTGCATCCAGAGTGCTGGGATTAAAAGGCTTGTGCTATGACACCAGGCCACTAAATATTTTTAATTCTCTTTCATAACTTGGAAGCTTTGATAGTTGGGGCCTTACTCTGAGATTATCATGCCCTTTATTCTATTTAACATCAGGCTTTTCTTTAAGTCTTTTATCTCCTTAAGAATATAAGATGTAGCTCCATTACATTTCCTAGTATTTTCTCTTATAAATATAAATTTTGTATTTTTTCTTCCTATCTTGTTCCATTCCATTATAGATCTACATACAACTAATAACCAAATAACTATCCATAATAGGCAGATTTGAAAACATTTTTGCTAATCCCAGTAATATAAAATGCTTCAATTTAGCCTTATGCATACATATTAGACAATGGCAAAAGGGCCACATTTTAAACCACAATATTACAAGAATAATCTCTACAAACTGTACTAATATTCTTCATATCTAAAAACTCTACCTGTCATTATAACCTATATTTCAGCACCACTGTCTTTCATTCTTTTACCTGTGTGCCATATTAAGCCTTTGTTAAAACACTCAACTGCTTTCTTAAGTCCTAAAGTCCATATTCTACCAACAAGAAGCATTGTCAGGCAGGCCTACCACAGCAGTTACCCACTTTTTTTTTTTTTTTTGAAGATAGCATTTATTATAACCAGTAAGAGCCACCCAAACAGGTGCAAACAGCCACTGTCACTTCCTTCAGAGGGCAGGTGCAGTAAGTATACTTGTCATGTAAATCAGCTACATTATCACTGGAGACATGGATCCAGGTATCCTTTCGTATGTGGTAGAGGTTGACTGTACCTCCAGAGTGCATCTCTGTAGGTAGCTTGGTAGATTGCTCAGTGGGCCAGATCATATGCCTGTTCCACATCTAGGTCATAGGAGTAGCCTCGATCCATTACTCCATAAGCATACACAGAGCCCACAGAGAAGGCGGTTCCAGAGATCCAGTTCCCCTCACTGTCTACATAGTAGAGGCCAGGGCCTCTCTTATCCCAGCGACAGATCATGGTGTCCATGGACAGCCCCATGCCTTTGTACTGATACACCATGTTAGAAAGAAATTTAGAGGCCACTGCGACAGAGATGTGTTCCTTATTTCGAAGCTCATAGATTCGACATTGCCGAGCCAACAACCACTTGATACCTACATTTACATTGATTAATATCAAACCATACTCTTATGGAAAGTATTAGATTATATTTCTGGAAGATTCTGGTGGTAAAATGTTCTTAAGTTAATCAATATGTGACTCTTTTATGGTATGCTCCTGTTTAAAGATCATTTATATAATATATAGTGTTGATTAATTAACATTAAACTTGTAATTGACAGCTTTGTAATTCATGCCTAAGTAAAGTTTATATAACAAGCACGATTTCTCCATATGTTTTCTCTCAGTAGAAAGGGCAAAAAAAATGGATAAAGTAATCCCACAAAACAGACTACAGAACAGAAACTTATTTACATTTAGGATTGAAAGGAGAATGTAGAGCCTTGCCCAGTGAGACTTTAGCTGTACAAACATGGACCAGTGGACTTAAGATTTGTTGTACTCTAAATATCCAGGGCAGGTGTCATATTTATTGGGAATGTTTTGAGGAAGAATTGCCAATATAGGATAATATATTTGAATTTTTAGTCATCAGGGAATGGTACTTCTTAGAAGGATGAAGTATGGCCTTGGTAGAAGAAGTCTGTCACCGGGATATTAGAAGCCCATGCCAGGCCTCGTGGCTTTATCTTTTCCTGCTACCTGTGGACCCAGATGTTGAACTCTCAGATCCCTTTTCAGCACCATGTCTGCCTGTGTACTGCTATATTTCTCCCCACTATGATAATGAACTAAATATCAAAACTCTAAGTCAATACATTTAAATGTTTTCTTTTATAAGAGTTACCATGATAATAATGTCTTTTCACAGGAATAGAACTCTTGCTAAGACATTATGTATTTAGGAATTACTAATAATTCCTAAATACTAAAAAATTATGTCAAGTTAACATATCGGCATACACAGAAAGAAGGAGTGATTTGATGTGCTTGTCACAAGGCCTGATTTTTATTGTTAAATTATTATCTTCTGTCAGAATATCTGAAGATAGTCATTAGAAAATATCTTCTCGGCCTGACATAGTGGCTCATGCCTTTAATCTCAGCACTTTAGACACAGAAGCAAGAAGATCTTGGAGTCTGAGGTCAGTGTGGTCTATATAGTGAATTTCAGGACATCCAGGATTACACAGTGAGACTGTTTTTCAAATATACAAACAAATAAATAAATAATAAATGCAGAAAGAAAGAAAGATAGATAAATAGATAGATAAAAGAACAACTTTCCCCCAAGATGTAGCAGAAAGTAAGAAACCTTTAATGCAACCTGTGGACCACATCTTATTAGGAAGAAGAACTTTATTACCTCCTCAGAAAAGGCTCCTAATAGGAAGCACACTGTAGTGATATGTTTTGTATAAACAAGTCTAAAAGATATTAAATGATCAATTTTTGAAAAGAGAAGAGGAGCTACTCAAGCCAGCTTATAAGTTAGTTATTAGGGGAGTGGGAATAAGATGTAAGTTTATTTATTTATTTTCCAAAACCAGCTGAACATTCAGAGCTATGATATTTAAGTAGCTACCTCTTCTCCAGTAGCTTCCTACTTAGCAATGTAGACATATCCCCTGATATCACAGAGAGATATAGGCCCATTAAAAAATCTGTACTGTGAGTATCAGTAAATAAGTTATATCTGTCTGACTTAATTCTTTAATCTAGTATCTGTTAGCAAATAAAAAATTGTTAATAAATTTGGTGGGAAGGTAAACTACAGTTTATCTGTTGTGTAAATGTAGGGGTTAGGTTCTGTATCCACACATATGCTGCTGTGCCATCTCTCCAGCTTCTGTCTTAGTTTATAAACATGTACAAAGAGACTAAGTGGTTTATATTTATAGCTTTACTAAAGACTTTAAAGGAGAAAAATAAGTTAATTTTTAATATATATATCTATACCACCTTTATAAATTAAATAACTTTTAAATAAAAAATGATGCATCTGTTAAAGTAAATGCACTCTAGCCTCTACGGCATTGTCAGTGAATTTGTGTCATTCCAAAAACCACTGGAGTTGGTTCCTTGTAATGTCTATCAATTTAATGTGGGTAGCACAATTGTTTGCCCATGCTAGAAAGAACTCTACTGTTGAAATGTATCTCAGTTTTTCACGTGTGTGTGTGTGTGTGTGTGTGTGTGTGTGTATGTGTGTGTGTGTGTGTGGTGTGTGTCTATGTGTATTTGTGGAAGCCAGAGGTATTCCTTGATTGTTCCCTTCATTATTGTTGAGACAAGGACTATCATTGAATCTGAAGCCCACTATTCTTAGGCTAGAGTAACTGGCTAGAGAGGCTAGAGGTTATCATATTGGCCCATCCCAGTGGGGAGATTACTGGCATGCCCTAATGTGTCTAGCATTTAATTTTTTTTGTTTTGTTTTAAAATATTTTCTTGAAACTGCAGAAGTTAGTCTTTAGACTAGATAGGTCTTAAACTTTGAGTGTCCTGTTTTAAGACTCTCACCTAGCTAGAATTTCAGGCCTGGACTACCAGGCTTATCTAGGGTAACATAATTTGATATCATAATTTGTACTACATTTATAAATGAAATTAATGAATCATATAAAATGAGAACAAAAACAAATTCAGAATATCAAAACAGCTTAGTCAAACACTCTCTTCAGCCTTCTTCTAACCCATTCTAATGAAAATTAAACATTTCTTTGTTGTCTTCTCTCCCATAAAACCTAATGTTTAAAAGAAAAGAGAGCTTGAGGGTAGCAAGGCAGTAGATAATGAGGTCATTCAGAGGATCCAGATTCAGTTTTCAAAACCCCTAGGGTGGCATACAACCAACCATAAATCTAGTTCAATGGGATTGAACACTGTTTTCTTCTGTTTGTAGGTACCTTGACACACATGTGGTGAAGGCAAACATTTCACAAGTCAAGAATAAAAATCATGGAGATCCTAATGCAACAAATCATAGCCTCACATAGTCACCTGTCCAAACTATCAACACGTGACTTTGCACCTTAAAATTTTTGAATATTGTTAACCAATATACTTTTAACTTCAAATAGGGAACCAGAAAAGAAAGTTCTCTGACTAAGCAATTGTCCTATTCCCTTTGAACAGTTCTTCAGTTCTTATTCTGTGCTGCTCCTTACCAAACCAAATAATAAACAGTCATCAACTAAATGGGAAAATGTTATAGTAGACACTACTGTTGTGTGTTCTGCATAGAAGCAAATATTCAGTTCTGAAGCATTGGGGAGTATAAATTTCTCTTTTGTCTTACTCATAAAATTAGTGCCACATTTCACAATTTCCTTTAAGTCTCTCTGTTATTCCTGGTTAATCAAATTGTTAGCATTTGCCATATTAGCAACACATGCCTGAAAAGATCATGTTTCTTTTCTTTTGTATTGTTTTTGAAAATCAGTATCAAACTTTATATAAAAAAGCAAAACATTCAGAATAAAAAAAACATACAATAATAAATTTTCTCTTTTCTCTAAAATACTTGATGCATAAAAAAATTAAATCTAGGTACTGCATCATCAGACATGTATTCAGGATTTGAAACTCCTTCCCCATCCAGAATGGAGTCAAAGGTAAGCAGATCCCACCTCCTGGGCCCCAGTCTGAAGGTTCACTCTCAAGGATTAGGCTCACAACTAAGGGTCTAATCTCAGAATAGTCCCAGCAGAAGGCCCTAGGCACTGCCCGGTTGGGCCCCGTCTCCAGGGCGAACTGCACCATCAGACAAGGACTGAGGGGTTTGAAACTCCATCTCCGTCCAGAGCAGAGTCAAATATGGAGCATACCCCTCGCTCAGAGAAGACAGGAAACACACAACCCCTCTATCCACAACTGACTAGGAGCTGACTAATTGTGAACCACTGAAGTCATGGGCAAATGCCAGTGCAAGAATATATAGCAATATAAAGAACAACAAGGCAACACCAGAAGAAACTGATGATTGTACAACTAAAAGACCTGAACAGAGCAATGAAGGGGAATCAAAGGAAACCACAGCAAAATCACCTTTATGAAGATTATTGAAGCCTTTAAACAGGATATTTAAAATTCCCCTAAAGAAATAGAAAAAAATACAAACAAAAAATTGGAAGAGAAGAACAAATAAATCCTGGAAAGAAAACCAAGAAAAGGAAAACCAAAAAATGAAAGAAACATTCAAGGAACTAAAAACTGAAACAGAAGAAATAAAAAAGGCACAAAATGAGGCAAAGGTGGAAAGAGAAATCCTGAAGAAAAGATCTGTAAATACAGACACAAGCATAACCAACAGAATCCAAGAGATGAAAGAGAGAATCTCTGCAATGGAAGACTCAATAGCGGAAATAGATATATCAGCAAAATAAAATATTAAAACCAAAAAAGCCATAACACAAAATGTTCAGGAAATCTGGGACATTATGCAAAGATCAAACCTGAGAACAATAGGAACAGAAGAAGGATTCAAGCTCAAAGGCACAGATAATGTGTTCAATAAAATCATAGAAGAAAGCTTTCAAAATTTAAAGGAGATTCCTATAAAGATATAAGAAGCTTATAGAACACCAAATAGATTTGACCCCCACAAAAGTACAATCACCAAATAATAATCAAGCCACAAAAAAACAGAATAAAGAAAAAAATTTAAGAGCCGCAAAAGAAAGTGACCAACTTACTTATAAAGGCAGACCCAACAATGGAAACAATAAAACAAAAAGGTCTTTGTCAAAAGTCATACAGACACTAAAAGAGCAAGGCTGCTAAACTAGACTACTGTACCCAGCAAAATTATCAATCACCATAGATGGAGTAAACAAGATGTTTCATGACAAAGTCAAATGGAAAAAATACCTATCTACAAATCTGGCCCTTAAAAAAGCATTAGAGAGAAAGCCCCAATATAAGGATCTCAGATACACCAATGAAAACACATTCAATAACCCAAAAAAGAAAAACCCAGAGAAAGGAAATACATACAACCCACCATCAAAAATGACAGGAAATATCAATTAGTGGTCACTAATATCCCTTAATATCAATGGATTCAATTCACATATGAAAAGACCACACTAACATGATGGATACAAAAAGAGAATTCATCCTTCTGCAGCATACAAGATACATACATCAAACTTAAAGACAGACACAGGCTCAGAGTAAAGGGTTGGGAAAAGATTTTCCAATCAAATGTCCCTAAGAAAAAAGCTGAGGTTGCCATCCTAAAATCTTTTTTTTTCTTTTTGCATAGTTTGACTTACTGCTTTCTTTTTTAAAATATTTATTTATTATGTATATGGTATACAGAAGAGGGCACCAGATCTCAGTACAGATGTTTGTGAGTGACCATGTGGTTGCTCGGAATTGAACTCAGGACCAAAGGAAGAACAATCAGTGTTCTTAACCTCTGAGCCATCTCTCTGCCCCCATAATATTTCTCGACAGGGCAGAAAGGCTATTTCCATAAACAATGCGCCTGCTTTCAAAAGACATGCAAGGGCCAATATGAAGAAGGAAAATTTGAAAAGCTCCAGAGCCATAGCCTGGCTGCTGAAAAGAGAGGAATTATTCTTTTACTCCAGGGAGGAGATCTTAATTCTTTTTTTTTCTTTTTGTATTTCTTTTTTTTATTTTGTTTTTATGAAGAAAAACAGTGAATTGAATTTAAAATGCTGATAAGAATAACTATAAAGAAAATAAAAATCATAAGCATGACTTATCAAGGGAGATAATGCAAATAATTTGTTACACATAAAAATACTTTGTGTTCAGGTTTCCCTCTGGATTTTTTTTTCTCTCCCTGTATATCCCAATTCAAGGTCCTTTCCCCCTCCACACACATCAGGTCATTTTATCTTCTCCACAACTCCCCATCCCCTCCCTGGGCAGGCTGCAGACAGTCCCATGGTCCCACAGAACCAATAATGCTTAGTTCAGTCTCCACTCCTGGAAAATCCAGTTTTGTCCCGCATCCCTCAAGAATGAGTCAGGTGTTCCTATAGGTGTAGTGGAATCCAAAGGGTCAATCCAGGGTGTTTCTGATCCCAAGATGTTTAGTGGTTGTGGTTTGCAGCTTGGGCATGCTTGGCTTTTTTCTTGTTCGATTGATTAGAGATCACAAATGAGTGAGTACATCCCCTGCTTATCTTTCTGGGTTTGTGATACATCGCTCAGGAGGATATTCTCCAAATCCATCCATTTGCTTGCAAATTTTAGGATATCATTTTTCTTACTGCTGAGAAAAATTTCATTGTGTAGATGTACCACACTTTGTTAATCCATTCTTCAGTTGAGGAACATCTAGATGGTTTCCAGGTTCTTGCTACTACAAATGCTGCTACTATGAACATAGTTGAGCTAATACCTTTGGAGTGTGACTGTGCATCTTTAGGGAATACACCCAGAAGTGGTGTTGCTGGGTCCTTGGGGAGATTGATTCTCAATTTTCTGAGAAACCACCATATTGCATTCCAAAGTGGCTGAACAAGCTTACACTCCCACCAACAATGGAGTAATGTTCCCCTTGATCCACATCCTCTCCAACATAGGCTGTCATCTGTGCCTTTCATCTTAGCCAATCTAACAGGTATTAGGTGGTATCACAAAGTTGTTTTGATTTGCATTTCTCTGATGGCTAAAGATGATGAGCACTTTTTCAGGTCCTTTCAGCCATTCAAAATTCCTCCTCTGAGAATTTCCTTTTTAGATCTGAACCCCATTTTTGATTGGGTTATTCAAGGTTTTGGGCTCTAGATTCGTGAGCTCTTTATATATCTTAGAGATCAGTCCTCTATCACTTGTAGGGTTGGTGAAAACCTTTTCCCATTCTGTAGGCTGTCATTTTGTCCTATTGACAGTGTCCTTGGCTTTCCAGAAGCTACTTAGCTTCAGGAGATCCTACATACTGATTGGTGGTCTTGGAGTCTGTCTCACTAGTGTTATATTTAGGAAGTAGTCGCCTGTGCCAATTCATAGAAGTGTATTTCCCACTTTCTTTTCTATTAAGTTCAAAGTGGCTGGGTTCATGTTGAGGTCTTTGATCCACTTGGATTTGAGATTTGTGCAGGGTGACAGGCTTGGATCTATTTGCATTTTTCTACACACTTCCATCCAGCTATGCTAACACCATTTGTTAAATATACTATCTTTCTTCCATTGAATGTTTTGGGCCTCTGTCAAAGATCAGGTGTTCATAGGTTTTTGGGTTAATGTCTGAATCCTCAATTCAATTCCATTGATCCACCAGTCTGTTTTTATGCCAGTTCCAGGCTGTTTTTATTACTGTAGCTCTAGAGCATAACTTGAAGTCAGGGATGGTGATATATCCTGAGGTTCTTTTGTTGAGTAAGTATGTTTTGGCAATCCTGACTTTCCTGTTATTCCAAATGAAATTGAGTATTGTTCTTTCAAGGTCCAAAAAATATTATGTTGGGATTTTGATGAGCAGTGCATTGAATCTGAAGATTGCCTTTGGTAGAATTGCCATTTTTACTATGTTGATCCTACCTATCCAGGAACATGGGAGATCTTTCCATTTTCTGATATCCTCTTCAATTTCTTTATTCAGTTATTTAAAATTTTTGTCAAATAGGCCTGTTACTTCTTTGGTTATAGTTATTCCAAGATGTTTAATACTCTTTGCAGCTATTATGAAGGGTAATGTTTCCCTTATTTCTTTTTCAGTTCTTCTATCTTTAGTGTATAGAAGGGCTACTGATTTCTTTGAGTTAATCTTGTATCCTGCTACATTGCTGAAGGTGTTTATCAGCTGTAGTAGTTCCTTGGAAGAATGTTGTGGGTCACTTATGTATACAATCATATCATCTGCAAATAGAAACAGTTTCACTTCCTCTTTTCCAATTTGTATCCCCTTAATCTCCTTTGGTTCCCTTATTGCTTTAGCTAAAACTTCCAGAACTATATTGAATAGATAAGGGGAGAGAGGACATCCTTGTCTAGTTCCTGATTTTAGTGGGATTGCTTTGAATTTTTCTCCATTAAGTTTAATACTGGCTGTTGGTTTCTTGTAAATCTCCTTTATTATATTTAGGTATTCTCCCTGTATTCCTGATCTCTCCAGGGCTTTAATCATAAAGGAGTGTTTGATATTATCAAAGGCTTTTTCAGCAACTAAGGATATGATCATGTGGTTTTGTTCCTTTAGTTTGTATATATGATGGATAACATTTACAGTTTTTCATATGTTAATCCAGCCCTGCATTTCTGGGATGAGGCCTACTAGGTCGTGGATGATACCTTTTATACATTGTTGTATACGGTTTGCCAAAATTTTGTTGAGAATTTTTGCATCAATATTCATGAGGGAAATTTGTCTGTAATTCTCCTTCTTTGTTGTGTCTTTGCTTGGCTTAGTTATTAGGGTAATTGTGGCCTCATAAAAGGAATTTTGTCAATATTCCTTCAGTGTCTACTGTGTGAAATATTTTGAGGAGTAACGGTAGTAATTCTTCAATGAATGCCTGGTAGAATTTGCCACTGAAACCATCTGGACCAGGGCTTTTATTTTTGGGGAGGTTTTTAATGACACCTTCAATTTCCTTAAAAGTTATAGGACTGTTTAGGTAATTAATCTGATCTTCATTTAATTTTGGTAGGTGGCACCTATACAGAAAGCTGTCCATTTCTTCTAGGTTTTCCATTTTAGTGGAATACAGATTTTCAAAATATGATCTGATAATTCTCTGTATTTCCTGGGGGTCTGTTGTTATGTCCCCCTTTTCATTTCTGATTTTGTTGATTTGAACACTCTCACTCTGTTTTTTGATTAGTTTCGTTAAGGGCTTATCTATCTTGTTAACTTTCTCAAAGAACCAACTCTTAGATTCATTGATTCTTTGTATTGTTCTTTTTGTTTCAATTGTATTGATTTCTGCCCTATGCTTGATTATTTCCTGCCATCTACTCCTTCTAGGTGAGTTCGCTGCTAATTGCTCTAAAGCTTTCAGCTGAGCTGTTAGGTCTCTAGTGTGGGATTTCTCTAGGTTTTTCATATAGGCATCTAGCACTGTAAATTTTCCCCTTAAAATTGCTTTCATTGTGTCCATCAAGGTGGAGGGCCACAGCAGCAAGTGTTGGGCAGAGCAGCAGGATCACAAGTTTGGATACTTTGTGAATTCATTTTCATTAAATTCTAGGATGACTTTGATTTCTTTCTTAATTCCTTCCTTGACCCAGAGATGGTTCAGCTGAGTGATGTTTAGTTTCCATGAGTTTGTTGGCTTTCTTTGGGTTTTGATGTTCATGAACTCTAACTTTAGGCCCTGGTGGTCTGATATGTTACAAGGGATTATGTCCATGTTTTTGTATCTGTTGATATTTGCATTATGACCAATTACATGGTCAATTCTGGAGAAAGTTTCATGAGGAATATGTATATTCCTTTGCGTTTGGGAGGAAGCTTCTGTAGATATCTATTAAATCCATTTGCATCATAACCTCTTTTAGACTCCTTATTTCTCTGTTGAGTCTCTGTCTGGTTGATGTATTCAGGGTTGCAAGTGGGTATTGAAATCTCCCACTATTAGGGTGTAAGAATTGATGTGAGATTCAAGCTTTAGCAGTTTTTCTTTTGTATAAGTAGGTGTGTGTATATTAGGGGCATAATTATTCAAGACTGAAATCTCCTCTTGTCCAATTTTTCCTGTGATGAATAATTATTGACCATCTTGGTCCTTTTTTATTGCTTTTAGCTTAAAGTCTACTTTGTTAGATATTAGGATTGCAAATCTCACTTGTTTCTTAGAACCATTTGACTGGAAAATCATTTCCTAGCCCTTTATTCTAAGCCTGAGTCTGTCCTCGCATTTTAGGTGTGTTTCTTGTAGGCAACAGAAGGATGGCTTCTGTTGTTGTATCCATCTTGTTAGTGTGTGATGTTTTATAGGTGTGTTGAGTCCATTGATATTAAGGGTAATTAGTAACCATTGATTAATATTTCCTGTCATTTTTAGTGGTAACTTATTTTTATTTCTGTTCTCTGGAGTATTCTTCTGTGGAATTGATTGTTTGTGATTTGGTGGGTGTGTCTGGGGTCCTTAGGTTGGAGTTTTCCCTCTAACACTCTCTGTAGTGCTGGATTGGTAGATAGATATTCTTTCAGTCTGACTTTGTCATGAAATATCTTGTTTACTCCATCTACGGTGATTGATAATTTTGCAGGGTATAGTATTCTAGTTTGGCAGCCATGATCTTTTAGCATCTGTATAACTAATGACCAAGCCCATCTAGCTTTCATTGTTTCCATTAAATAGTCAGGCATTATTCTGATGGGTCTGTCTTTATATGTAAGTTGGCCCTTTTCTTTAGCAGCTCTTAAAATTTTTTCTTTGTTCTGTATGTTTTTGGCTTGATTACAATGTGGCGTGCTGACTTTGTTTGGGGGGTCATATCTATTTGGTGTTTTGTAAGCTTCTTGTATCTTTATAGGAATTTCCTTCTTCAGGTTAGGGAAGTTTTCTTCTATGATTTTATTGAAAACATTATCTGTGCCTTTGAGCTGGTATTCTTCTCCTTCTTCTATTCCTATTATTCTCAAATTAGGTCTTTTCATGGTGTCCCAGATTTCCTGAACATTTTGAGTTATGGCTTTTTTAGTTTTACTATTTTCTTTGACCTATATATCTATTTGAGCTACTGAGTTTTCCACTTCAGAGATTCTATCTTCCATCTCTTGAACTCTGTTTGTTATGCTTGTATCTGTGGTTCCAGCTTTTTTCTGCAGATTTTCTATTTCCATCTTTGCCTCATTTTGTGCCTTTTTTATTGCTTCTATTTCAGCTTTTAGTTCCTGGCATGTTTCTTTCATAGATTTGTTCATCTCTTCCAAATTTTTGTTTGTATTTTCTTCTATTTCTTTAAGGCTATTTTTCATATCTTCTTTGAGAGCTTCGATGATCATCAAAAAGAAATTTTTGGTGATGCTTCCTTCTGTTTCCTCTTCATTGCTCAGTTCCGTTCTTGTATTTGTAGGATCGCCACTTTCTTTTGGAGTTGCCTTGTTGTTCTTTATATTATTATGTAAGTTTTTGCACTAGCATCTGCCCATGGCTTTAGTGGTTCACAATTAGGTGGCTCCTGGTCATTTGTGCCACTCGGGCTTGTGTGCCTCCTGTGACCTCTGATGAAAAGGTCTGCTCAATCTCTACTTCTATACTGTGCAGGGGACTGAATTTCAATTCTTCAATCTTTCTCTGTTTGACCAGTTGGAGGTGGTGTGGTGGACATACAAACTCCCTCAGCAGCAGCTGGGTGACTGTGACAGTCAGAGTTTATCTCTGCCTTTTCCAGAGTGTGCTGGGACATGCTCTGCAGACAGCACCCAGTCCCGGAACCGCTATCCTAAAAATCTAATAAAATAGACATCAAACTAAAATCAATTAAAAGAGGCTAAGATGGACTTTACTTATTCTTCTCAGGAAAAATTGGTCAAGATGAGTTTTCAATTCTGAATATTTATGTCCCTAATATAAGGGCACCTATCTAAGTAAAATAAACAATACTAAGGCTCAAATTCCACATCAACTCTCACATCCTAATACTAGGAGACTTCAATACTTCACTTTCACCCTTGGATAAGTTGAACAGACAGACTCAACAGAGAAATAAGGAGTGTAACAGCATTAGGATGCAAATGGATTTAAGAGATATTTACAGAAGCTTCCTCCCAAATGCAAAGGAATATTCATATATCCTAGCACCAAATGGAATTTTCTCTAAAATTGTCCATATAATTGGTCATAAAGCAAATATCAATAGATATAAAAAAGTGGAAATAATCCCTTGTATCGTATCAGAGTACCAGGGCCTAGTGTTAGAGTTTTACATCATCAAAAATTGCAGAAAGCCTACCAACTTATGGAAACTAAATATCACTCAACTGAACCAGAACTGAGTCAAGGAAGAAATTAAGAAAGAAATCAAAGTCTTCCTAGATTTTAATGAAAATTAATCCACAATGTACCCTAACTTGTGGGACTCAAGAAAGGCAGTTTTGAGTGGAAAATTCCATAGCATTAGTTGCCTATATAAAAAACCTAGAAGAATCCCACACTAGAGAACTATCAGTACATCTAAAAGCCTTGGAACATTTATAGTGAAGCTCACCTAGAAGAAGTAGATGGCAGAAAATAATCAAGCTTTGAGTTGAAATCAATATAATTGAAAAAATACAAAGAATCAATAATTAAAAGTTTGCTTTTTTGAGAAAGTCAACAAGATAGATAAACTGTTATTCAACCTAATCAAAAAGCAGAGAGAGAGTATCCAAATCAACAAAATCATAAATGAAAAGAGCGACATAGCAACAGACCCCCAGAAAATCCAGAGAATTATCAGATCATACTTTCAAAATCTATACTCCACAAAAATGAAAAACCTAGAAGAAATAGACAGCTCTAGTCAGGTACCATTTAACAAAATTAAATGAAGATTAGATTAAATACCTAAACAGATGTATAACCCTAATGGAAATTGAAGCTGTCATTAAAAGCCTTACAAGTAAAAATGCCCTGGTCCAGATTATTTCAGTGCAGAGTTCTACCAGACATTCAAAGATGAAATGTTTCTAATACTCCTGAAACTGTTTCACACAGCAAAAACTGAAGGAATATTGCCTATCTCTTTTTAGGTGGCCACAATTACCCTAATACCAAATCCACTCAAAGACAAAACAAAGAAGGAGAATTACAGACCAATTTCCCTCATGAATATTGATGCTAAAATTCCCAATAAAATTCTGGCAAACATATAAAAAATATCATCCCCTCTGATTAAATGGGCTTCATCCCAGAAATTTAGGGATGGTTCATCATATGAAAAACTGTAAATGTCATCCAGCATATTAAAAAAAAATTAAGGAAAAAAAGCACATGATAATATTCTTAGATGCTCAAAAAGACCTTGACAAAATCCATCACTCCATTATGAAAAAAATCCTGGAGAGATCAGGAGTACAGAGCAAATATCTAAATATAATAAAGGGGAATTACAGGAAGCCAACAGTCAACATCAAACTTAATGGAGAAAAATTCAAAGCAATCCTACTAAAATCAGGAACTAGACAAGGATGTCCTATCTCCCCTTATCTACTCAATATAGTTCTCAAAGTTATAGCTAAAGCAAAAAGACAATGAAAGGAGATTAAGGGGATACAAATTGGAAAATAAGAAGTGAAACTATCTCTATTTGCAGATGATATGATTGTATACATAAGTGATCCACAAAATTCAACCAGAGGACTTCTACAACTGAAAAGCACATCCAGCAAAGTAGAAGGATACAAGATTAAGTCAAAGAAATCAGTAGCACTCCTTGACACTAATGATAAAGGGACTGAAATAAACAGGGGAAACATCACCTATTATAATAGGTGCAAATAGCATTAAATACCTTGGAGTAACTACAACCAAAGAAGTAACAGATATATTTTACAAAAACTTTAAATCACTGAAGAAAGAAATTGTAGAGGATATCAGAAAATGGAAAGCTCTCCCATGTTCCTGGATAGGTAGGATCAACATAGTAAAAATGGCAAACCACCCAAAAGCAATATACATATTCAACATAATTCCCATCAAAATTGTAACACAATTTTTACAGACCTTGAAAGAACAATACTCAATTTCATTTTGAAAAATAGGAAAGCCAGGATTTCCAAAACAATTTTGCTCCACAAAAGAACCTCAGGAGGTACCTGACTTCAAGTTAGAGCTACAGTCTGGTACTGGCATAAAGTAGATTTGTGGATCAATGGAATCGAATTGAAGATCCCAACATAAAACCAAAAACCTATGAACACCTGATCTTTGACAAAGAGGCCCAAAATACTAACAAGAAAAAAAGATAGTATCTTTAACAAATGGTGTTGGCATAGCTAGATGGTAGTGTGTAGAAAAATGCAAAGAGATCCAAGCCTATCACTTTGCACAAAACTCAAATCCATGTGGATCAAAGACCTCAACATAAACCTTGCCACACTGAACCTGATAGAAAGAAAGTCGCACATACCATCCCATGTATTATCACAGGTGATTACTTCCTAAATATAACACCAGTAGCACAGACACTAAGAACAACAATCAATAAGTTGGACCAATTAAAACTGAGAAGCTTCTATAAAACCATGGACACAGTCAATAAGACAAAATGACAGTCTGCAGAATGGGAAAAGATTTTCACCAACCCTACAAGTGACAGAGGACTGATCTCTAAAATATATAAAAAATTCAAGAAACTGAAGCACAAAACTTGAATATCCCAATCAAAATCAAAAACAATATGAGCTCAGATTTAAAAGGGAAATTCTTAGCAGAATTACAAATGGCTGAAAGGCACTTGAAAAAGTGCTCAATATCTTTAGCCATCAGAAAAATGCAAATCAAAACAACTTTGAGATACCACCTTATATCTGTCAGATTGGATAAGCTAAAAGACACAGATGAGAGTCAATGCTGGAGAGGTTGCTGAGCAAGGAGAATACTCCCCGATTGTTGGTGGGAGTGAAAGCTTGTTCAGCCCCTCTGGAATGCAGTATGGCGATTTCTCAGTAAACTAGGACTCAATCTCCCCAAAGACCCAGGAATACCACTACTAGGCATATACCCTAAAGATTCACATTCTCACTCCCAAAAAGCATTTGCTCATCTGTGTACGTAGCAGCATTATTCATAATAGCAAGAAACTGGAATCAATCTAGATATCCTTCAACTAAAGAATGATTAAGAAACTATGGCACATTTACACAATGGAGTACTTCTCAGCAATGAGAAAGAATGATATCCTAAATTTTGCAGGCAAATGGTTGGATTTGGAGAATATCCTCCTGAGTGAGATCTCACAAACTCAAAAAGATAACCAGGGTATGTATTCACTCATTAGTGGACTTTACACCATAAAAACTAATCATGTTCAAGCTACAAAGCACAATGACTGAGCAGCTTGGGATCTGAGACACCTTGGAGTGGCAACTGGAGCCCATTCCTTCCAGAGGGGCCCCTACTCAGTCTTGATATTAGGGTGAGGAAAACGGATCTGCCTGGAGTCCATGTTGAATTAAGCTACCTTGGGTTCTTGGGACCTCATGCCCTTGCTGTGGAATAAATACACTGATTGAGAGAAGAGTGAGTGACTGGGAGATGCTGGAGGGGGAAGGTAGCTTGAACAAGTCATACACAGATAAATAAATAAATAAATAAATAAATAAATAAATAAATAAATAAGAAAGAAAGAAAGAATAAAGCCTCTATCTACCACTTAAAAATAGATAGATAGATAGATAGATAGATAGATAGATAGATAGATAGATAGATAGATAGATAGATAGATAATCTAAACCTTTTCAAGTTCAAGCCAGGATAGGCTCAGCTACATATGAAGAAAGCTCTGTAGGTCACAGCTAATTCCCATGGATGCCCTATGGACACCACAATTTTCTGCTAAGCAACACTTCTACAGTCAAACCAGATGTTTTGTTTTGTTTATGTTTTGGTTTGTTTGTGTGTGTGTGTGTGTGTGTGTGTGTGTGTGTGATGGGGGTGTTTTAAATCACTTTATCCATCATCTCTCAACGAAAAAATAATGTTCTTGCTTGAAGTCCACTAATGAGTGGGTACCTCCCCTGCTTTTCCTTCTGGGTTTGTGAGACCTTGCTCAGTAGAATATTAACCCAATCCATCAATTTGCCTGCAAATTTTAGTATATCATTTTTTTCTTACTATTGAGTAGTACTCCATTGTGTAGATGTACCATAGCTTGTTAATCCATTCCTCAGTTGAGGGGCATCTAGGTTGTTTCCAGGTTCTTGCTATTACAAATAATACTGCTATGAATATAGTTGAGCTAATGCTTTTGTTGTGTGAATGTGTGTCTTTAGATTAATGTGCCCAATAGTTCTATTGCTGGATCCTTATGGAGATTGATTACTAGTTTTTTGACACAGCTCCATACTGCATTCCAGAGTGGCTGAACAAGTTTACACTCCCACCAAAAATGGAGGAGTGTTCTCTTAGCTCCTCACCCTCTCCAGCATAGGCTGTCATCTGTGATTTTGATCTTAGCATTCTGACAGGTGTAAGGTTATTCAGAGTTTTGGGTTCTAGTTTCTTGAGTTCTCTCTATATTTTAGATATCAGTCCTCTGTCACTTGTAGGGCTGATGAAAATCTTTTCCCATTCTGTAGGCTGTCATTTTGTTTTAATGACTGTATCCTTGGCCTTACAGAAACTTCTCAGTTTCAGGAGATCCCACTTAATAATTGTTGTTCTTGGTATTTGTACTACTGGTGTTATATTTAGGAAGTGGCCACCTGTGTCAATGTGTTGGAGGGTATTTGCTACTTTCTTCTCTATCAGGTTTAGTGTAGCTGGTTTTATATTGAGGTCTTTTATCAACTTGGATTTGAGTTTTGTTCAGGGTGAAAACTTGGAACTATTTGCATTTTTCTACATACTGCCTTCCAGTTATGCCAACACAATTTGTTGAAGATACTACCTTTTTTTTCCCAAAAGATGATTTTTGTGATACATTTCATTCCCAATTTACTTTTGTCTTTCCTTAGTCAGATTTCACTAAAAGTAAATTGTCATCACCTATTTTTTTGATATTGCTTTTTAGTCCATTTTTCTCTCATAAGTATCACCCTTATATACACCATGTGAAATACAGAAATTGCATCTTTGAATTGTTCCATATTTGCTAACAAAATTTCTGTTCCATATTGAATTAAAAAGGTAGTGAAACAAAGCAATTCTTTTCAACTAGAGCGGGCTATATTCTCATGAAGTTTTGAGAAATCAGATTTCATATAAATACTGAAATAAATTTTTTATATCAAATAATTTTTGTTTATCAATCAAATTTATATTTAAATCACTAAAAATGCAAAATTTATATCTGTATTATTTCTATAAAATATTGTTTAATTAAATACGCTTTTATTTTTTTATTTTTTAGTTACTCTTATTTTACATGTATGTGTATTATGTGTTACCTCAGTCTGCATACCATGTGTCGTGCCTATTGAGGCCAGAAAAGAGGCTTCAGATCTCCAAAGACTGAAGTTACCCATGGTTATATCCTACTTTATGGCTGGTGAGAACTGACCTTGGGCCCTCTAGAAAGCACCCAGTACTTATATGTGCAGATTCTTCACCCTAGCACCAACTTTATGTTTTATAATTATATACAAGAACTTAAAAGTTTGTCAATACATGAATATTTCAAATTTATATTTATGTCTATAGGTAACTCCTTAAAAGAAGCATGGACAATGTGCTTATTCAATAAAATCCATTGAACAGATTTGTTACTGAATGTGAGAAAGACATGAAAAGTTTGATTGGTCTGTTTCTCAGCCTTTTAGATAAAGTTCACCTGAAATTACCAGAGAATGTGTTGGCTTAGTGTAGTCAGCTTTGTTATGCTTGCCTCATGGAAGAAACACCACATGCAAGTGTCAGAGTCTCAACCTTCTTAGGAATGCAGACAGAGTGAAAGATATTTACAGGGTAATGGAGTCAGGAAAGACAACTTAGCTGAATCTTTCAAGACAGAGAATTGACTATTGTTTGATAATTTGTGAATATATGTATTGTTACTATTTAGGAGAAAGTCAGAAACATATGCTTTGTCCCAGAATTCTTCCACTACAACAGTAACATATGTTAGTTCCCCAGACCTGCTGAACTCAGGAAAAAAATAGTGAGTCACTTTATTATTTTAATTTCAAAACTCTTGTTAGGTACAATTTTCTCACTACATGTCAACGTCCAGCATAAGAACTTTATGTCCAAATGATAATGCAGCTGGACCAGTATCTCACATACCAGTCAGTGTCAATACTTGAGCCATGTTTCCTAATCTAAATTCACAGTGTTCTTTTTATCGCTTTTACACAGATGTTGTATTTTGTTATATTTTTAATTAAAAACATACTGTAACTACAATGAAAATATGACCCACAAATATAAAACATAAACTATAAAATCCAATATTCACTTTATCATTGAGAGGTTAAGCTGGAAGAGCACAGCTAGAATATGTATCAGACAGAGCTCCAGCAATTATTGAAAGTCCAAAATAGACTAATGATCTCCGAGATAAAGCAAAGTCATGAAAATGTATGGCTTTATACATGCAAAGTCACATGTAATTGTGGGAGGCTATGGTACAAGTGTGTAAGATGTGGGCTACAAAGACTTTATAAGGTTCAGATGTCTATAAGAATTGGGGTGTCACTTGAGTTTTTAGATGAATTGATTTTCAGTTTTGTGGTATATTAGTCTTATATTAAACACAATTAAAACTATAGTTAGTAGAAGATAGAGTCTACAAAATAAATGTCTGAAAGTGATATTAACTCAAAGATTCTCAGACCTAAAACATACCTTTATTTAAGAATATGTTCCCTAGGCAAGAACAACAGAATTACAACGTGCACTCAGCAGTTGCATGCTGTTTGAATGTCAGGTGATTTGTATTCATGTGAATAGAAAATGTCCTTTGTAAGAGGAAGGAAGCAGCTCTAGTTTATTAGCTTAATAGGCTAGTAAAGATATATCATTCTAATGTGGATTCCAGAGACTATAAACCACATTTATCCTGTTTTCCAGCTTCTGATTCCATCCAACCTCTATTACAAAGCTGTATAAAAAAAATGATCATTGAGGCAAAATCTGTAGAAAGGAAATAACAGAGTTAAAGCACATTTTGGGGAGCTCCTTAGAGTGTAAAACAAAAATTCTGATATACCTCAAGTTAGGCATTTGCTTTTTATGAGGCAATCAAAATTCAAGGTTCTATGTGCATATCACTTGGATTTCTTTAATTTCTCTTTATTATAACTGGAAATAAGATATAAAAGAATTCATATTTAATGCTCCAGTCTTGTTATTATCACTTTATAGGCAATTTTCTAAGGTGTTATCATCATCTATCCTATCAGTATCAAACCAATGGTATTTGTTTCTATGAATAAATGAAACTGAAAAAAATTATTACTCTTGGCTTCCAGAAAAATGAAACCGCATCATTTTCAAGCAATAATTCTATTCATAGGGAGGATGCAGATTAGCTTACATAGAAATATTCAACCCTCTCTAACAAAATGTTCATAGAGAGCAGCAAATACTGAGTGTCATCTTCTGTATGTAACAGTTGCATGATGCATCATCCAATGACAAAAACTATGACTACTTTCCAATTTACTTATAAAGTTAATCCTATCTCAGATTATGAGCATGACCTAACCATATGAATACATGCCTTCATGGATGAGGAATAACATGCTAAATAATATTTTATCTGCTGGGACTTCAAGACATGTGTTCTTTATTTGTCATTTCAGGGTTTTTTAATTTTAGAAGAAAGAATCAAAAAGCCCTCTTGAATAAAATTTAGGATATTTAACAAGGATTTTCAAAATGATAATACAGCCAAGTTTTTTCAAGATTTTTTAAATCTAAGCTTCTGATTTGCACGGAAAAATTTTCAAAAGCTTTATTATAATTTAAGAAATTGCTGAAGATTAAAATAAAGTATCTAAGTGGAAAATAAATATATCTTTTCCTATAAGAAAAAATTGCAATTATGTTTGCATTCTTAAATAAAACATAGACAAGCAATGACAAGTGGGACAAGAAAAAGGCGGACATTTTATTTTACTCTATTACTCAACATGCCAATAAGAGAAAAAGAAAGAAAGAGACAAACAAAGGAAAAAAGAAAAGCAGGAAGGAAGAAAGAAAATAACAAGCAAGTCCTAGAAAAAATATAGAAATGACATATTAAGTCATACTGAGCAATGGGAGGTCCCTCCCTTTGTTACTTTCACATTGAATTATGAACCGAATAAAGAATTAGAATTTCTATATGATTGTTTAACCTATTATTCTAAGCACCAAATAATTTCTCAGCTTGGAAATTAACCAATCGGTACAGACCAAGAAGAAGTGGAAGATGGATGATGAATCTCTAATATCTACGCCATGAACCAGACAGAAGGTAAAAAGGCTGTTTTCCACCTTCATACCCCATAATGTAGTAACCAGAACACAACTGTCCTCAGACAAGCCACAAGTAGATCTCTGACCCCATCTCCATATATCACATGCATACACAGATTAAAGATAAAAGGAATATGTTTACCTCTTATCATAACAGACACTTCTTTCCTATAGAACCCATGAAAACTCAGGAGTCTGCAATTCAAGCAACAAACATCAATAGAAGTCAAAAAAATTACATTCATGTCAGCATTTTCAGGCAGAAATTTTAAAGCAAAAATTATGAAAATGATAAAATTAACAACAATGAACAATTTTCAAACCAAAACAAAAGTAAAATCAATTACAAGAAAAAACAGAATGCTTAAATAAGAATCAAATCAAGTTTATGATGGAACAATAGAACAATTAAGAAAAAGAAATAAGGAAATGCTCCAAAAGATTCCTGGCCTACATTAGGAACTCAATTTCTATGACATAGAAAAGGAAAAGAGAACTTGGACATAGAAAACATAAATGAACCAATATATGTCAGAGAGAAATTATTTTTAAAAAACTTTAATTGCACATTTATATGTTAGTTTCAACATATTAATTGCATAAAGACATGCAGAGACTGAGAACACAGAATATACTATAAAAAGTATATTGTTCCAGGCAGAACAAACATGAGATGCAGTATTCCCATCCCTGGATGTGTCCTCAATTACAGGAGGTGAGGTCAATCTGTGGAAGGTATAACTCCATCTTCATTGAACCATTACTCACAGCAGCCAGAATATGTGGGGAAAAAATGTTGATACTTGTGACAGCCATGCTGAAACTAAAGGAAAATACTATTAAATCATGTAATCCAGACTCAACCATAGCAACACTACATGATCCCATTTGTGTGTGGAGTCAATCCATAATAGCTGAAGTATGTGGAATGGTGAAAATCAGTGCAGAGAACAGAATGATGTGGCTCAATTGAACAGTGGATAAGTTCTAAGTATCAGACAAGGAATCTGATTCTATAAATAGTACAAAAGCACTGAGAACTTGGAGCTTGTATCTCAAACACTTTTATCGGACACAAAGAAAGCCCATGCATCATACCTAAAAGAGCATAGTAATTATTTCATAGTATATGGCTATAAAAATTATATATTACATGGTATAAATACAATTGCCTGTGTCATAAAATCATAGAAAAAACATTTCAAAGTACATAATACTTATTCTTATCACTGGTAATCTAAAAGCTATAAGATGATAGCACATATTCAATGTGAATATAGAATGATGTGATGAAGAAAAAAACACTCTGGTTTATGGTGGCTTTCTCTCTGGGCTGTAAGAAAGCTGAATATGCTATAAAAGTATTCAGAAATACACTTCAGGGACTCTGACATTTTGTTTATGAAGTCTTTGCAGCAATTACCATAAACTATCATATGCTGGGTATGGTGCTCCAGGAGAATACGTCACCTGTCTACATTATGTTTGGTATGTTTCATTGCAACAACTTTCTGAAATTCATGCTTAAAACAGTTTAGTTTTGACAAGATTACTGCTCTTGTAAGTTCTACCCTCATACCAAAAAGAAGATCCAGGTTGTGCGATGGCAGTTGTCCCCTAACCTCACTCAAATTATTTCTAACAGCTACTGCTAGATCCTCTGCTATAAAGATGTCCTATTATTTTTTTTAAATCAGAAATAGCCTCATTTATTCTATCTCCTCGTTCAAGTAAACCAATAAGCTTCTTCCAAGAAGATTAACACTTTAGATAAAGGGAAATGGATTGCTATGAAGGAGTCAGTATGCTTTCTTTATTTTACTTATGTTTTCATTTTAATTTATAGTGAAATTATTTGTAAAAATTCTACAGTTTTTTTCTTGGTATTTTTTTTATTTATTTGGTGATTTTACATCATGCAACCCATCAAACTCAGTTACTGGTCCTCTCAGTTTCATACCCACTCTTATGATCTCCCCATTTACAAAAATAAAAGCCCATTCATGCTGTTCATTTAGCTACTGAAGCATAATTAAGCTCCCTGTGACCAGCCCCTTAAAGTAAAGGAGACCTTCCTCACCCACACTCCTGCCAGAAGACATCAATGCAGAAGTGAAGCATTGCCATTTAGCTTTATTCTAGCCTTGAGCTTGTGTATACAGTAATGACATCTTTTTATTTTAAAGTCCACTAATGAGTGAATACATCTCCTTATTCTGTTTCTGGATTTGTGATATCTTGCTTTGGAGGATATGCTCTAAATCCATCCATTTGCCTGAGAATTTTAGGATATTATTTTTTTTCTTATTGCTGAATAGTACTCCATTGTCTAGATGATTCTACAATTTTAAACATAAGTATTAAATGAAGTTACAGGTCAGCACAAACAGAATAACTGTACACAAAACATATTTGTAAAACATGTTAAGAATATGATATTAATGACAAAAAGTATCCATGAATTTTACTGTAGCAAAGCAGAGAAGAATTGAATGGTAAGCTCACATGCTTGCTAGACCAAGGACAATGGTCAAGCTATGTTAAATACGTGGAGTTATAAAGATGGCTCTGCATTCAACTAAAATGACAGTGTGTTGGCATGTACTAAAAATCTCTGTTCTGGGAAGAACAGAAAGTTTAATTCTTAGAGTTCAATGAACAATTAGCCTTGGTAAAAAAAAAAAATGGACTCTCTATTCCAATTCTGAGTCTCTGATAACAACACTCAAGAGCAGCTACCAATGAAGAGTGCAAGTTTGTCCTCTGGCCTTCATTCACATGGACACAGGAATGCATGCACACATGAACATGAACACTAGTTACACACAGACACACACACACCAACAATTGCAACAAGTGAACCTGGAAACCATGCCACATTCTTTTCAGCATTGAGGCCCATTCTTACAACCTTCTATTATTTTACCTCTGCTTCAAACCTAGAATCCAGAAAGGTAAGTATCTCCTTAAATATTTGTTTTTATTTTTGATTTTTTGATTATGAATATATTTGGGGTTTATGAATTATATACATGTGCATTAAGCTTTCCCAGGAGGCCAAAAGACAGTGTAATATACTGGAGGTACAGGCCATGGTGAGCTGCCTGACATAGGTATAAAAACCAGGGGCTGGAGAGATGGCTCAGCGGTTAAGAGCACCGTCTGCTCTTCCAGAAGACCCGGGTTTGATTCCCAGCACCCACATGGCAGCTAACAACTGTCTGTAGTTCCAGTTCCAGGCAAACACCAAGGCAAATAAATAAATAAAGTTGTTTTTTTTTTTAAAAAAAAAAAAAAACAAATGTAGGTCTTCTGTAGGAATAATACATACTCCTGATCTTTTAACATCTGACTCACTTTTGTAGCCTCCGTTAACTGCTCAAGTGGAATAGGCTGTCTCATTTCTTACTAGTTTTGTTCTAGTTTTCACATGTACATAATAAATATTCAGGCTCTTATGATTATACATTCTAGAATAATTTAGGAAGCAAGTCTCTATGAGTACTTTTGTAGACTAAATTAGTTTGTGGGAAATTATCTTGATAATGTTATCTAAGGTAAGAATACATGCCTATTGTAGGTAACATCATTCCATATGCAGAGAATTCTGAACCACTAAAGAATAGACAAAGTGGGCAGAATAGTTCATGCAAGTATTAATTCCTTGGCTTCTGTGATTGATATAAATACAGTGTGATTATATTTTCTTACACCATTGAGCTGTAAACTGAAATCATGAACCGAATAAACATTTTCTCTCTTTGTATTATCAGGCTATTTAATCACAGCAACAGAAAAAGGCAAAAAATAACAGCAGTAAAAACCTTCTCAATTTATATTAGAGTCTTATTCCCCTGCTATTGTTTAAATACAGATTCTTGTGGTACATGTTATACTTCAATTGATGATGTTATTTTAGAAAGTGGTGGAAACTTCAATGCCTTTAGTGAAAAATAGGTCACTGGTAGTAGCTTTTGAAAGTAATACCAGGATCCTCCATTCACAGCAGACTAAAAGATGAGTGACACCCCATCCAATCCAGGCAGGGATCCCAGTCTCCCAGATCCTGGCTCTGCAACAAAGCCCTTGGAGCACACCCTCACTCATCTCTGTCCTAAATTTAGGCAAACAGAAAAAATGCTTGCAGGCCAGAAGCCCCAAAAAAACCTAGTTTTCTGGACACTCACAGCTCCATAACCCCACTCCATGACGCAACCCACACCATCACCTGGTGACCACAACAGCAACAGGAAAGCCACAGATCATCTGCACACATCAAACTAAATGATTTAGAGAAATAGAAAATAAAAAGTTCCGCAATTCCTATTGGATCAAGAAGAGCTACATGAGAATCTCAGTTTCTCAGCACTTACTGGATCAAAAGAAGCCACCTGAGATCCACAGTGTGTCAGCACCTACTGGATTAACAGGAGTGCCTGAGAAATAGTATATACTACCTCCAGGTGGACCAAGAACCTAGATTGGACCAAGAGAAGCTTCCTTAGACACAGACATACCCAGAACTAATTGCACCAAAATCTGATCCCAGAGATAGTCAAATCTTCCACTTATCCAAGGAAGCAATGGCCAGATCTCAGTTCAAGAATACATATGACATCATAATGAGAAACATGGCACCACTAGAATCTGTAATATATATAACAAAAAGACTTGAGCATGGCAATGCAGAATCACAAAAGGAACTGACCTTAAAAACAAGTTTATGAAGATAATAGAAGTCTCAAAAGAAAATATAAAATTTTCATTAAAGAAATAGAAAATACAAAGAAAAAATGAAAAAAATCAACAAATCCCTGAAAGAAAATAAAGAAACCTAATATAACCAAGAAAAAGCAATCAAACTGATGAAGAAAACATTTTCAAGATTTAAAAACTGAAATAAAAGCAATAATGAAAAAACAAATTTAGACGGTGTTGGAAATAAAAAATCTGAAGAAATGTACTAGAACGACAGATGCAAGCACAACCATTATAATGCAAGAAATAGGAGATAGACTCTCTGGAGTGGAGGATTCAATAGTGGAATAGATATGTCAGTCAAAGAAAACACTAAATCCAAAATAGTCATAACTCAAATCATCCAAAAAATATGGACCACTAAGAAAAGACCAAAAATTAAGAATATTTGGAGTTGAAAAAGGAGAATACCAACAAAGGACAATGATAATAAATTCAACAAAATTATAGAAGAAAACTTTCCCAACCTAAATAAGGAAATGCCTATAAGAAAAAAGAAGCATATAGAACAAAATATAATAGATCACCCAAAAAAAGTCTGCCATTTCACCTAAATAATGAAAAAAGAATATTAAGACCTACACAGGAAAAAAGGCCAAGTTACCTATAAAGACAGACCCATTTGAATAGTATCAGATTACTCAATGGAAAGAAGAAAAGCTAGAGAGTCCTGGTCGAGTGTTATACATACACTAAAAGACTATGCTTGCCAGCTGAAACTACTATACTCAGCAAAACTATCAATTACCACAGATAAAATAAGCAAGATATCTCACCAAAAAAACAATTCTGTTCAATAAAAAAAACTTCAGGAGGTATCATCATCCCTGACTTCACGCTATACTGTAGAACCAAAGAAATAAAAACAGCTTGGTACTGGTATAAAAACAGACTTGTTAAATCAATGGAATCAAATCCAAGACCTCAACCCTAATTCGCACACCTTTGAACACCTTATTTTTAACAAAGAGGCCAAAATATGCAAGATGGTGTCTTCCACAAATGGTGCTGGCATTACTGGGTGATATTATGTGGAAGAATGCCCATAGAACAATATCTATTACCCTGCACAAACTTCAAATCCAAGTGGATCAAAGACCTCAACATAACATGAACTTGATAGAAAACAAAGTGGTAAAAAGCTTTGAATGCATTGGCACATGTATACCCTTCCTAAATATGACACCAGTAGCACAGACACTAAGAACAACAATTAATAAATGGGCTTTCTTAAACTGAGAGGCTCTGTAAGGCAAAGGAGATGGTCAATAAGACAGAACTACAGCCTACAGAGTGGAAAACGATCCTCATCAACCCTACATCTGACAAAGGAATGATATCAAAAATATATAGAGTATTCAAGAATCTAGAGGCCAAATAACATAACCAAATAATCCAATAAAAATTATGGTTCAGAACTAAATAGGGAATTCTTAATAGAAGAAATTCAAATGAAAGAAAAATAATTAAGGAACTGTTCAACATCTATGGCCATCAGAGCAACACAAATCAAAACAATTCTGAGATACCACCTTACATCTGTCAAACAGGCTAAGATAAAAGTTCAGATGACAGTCTATGCTGGAGAGATGTGTAGCAAGGAGAAAACTCCTCCATGGCTAATACAAATGAAAATTTGTACAGTCACTTCAGAAATCAGTATGGTGGTTCCTCAGAAAACTGGAAATCAAGCTACTCAATGATCCAGCAATACCACTATTGAGCATATACCCAAAGGATGCACATTTTTTTCCTCAAGGGCATTAGCTCAACTATATTCATAACAGCATTATTTGTAATAGCATAAACTTGGAAACAACCTAGATGTCCACCAACTGATAAATAGGTTAATCAATTGTGGTATATCTACACAATGGAGTACTACTAAGCAGTTAAAAATATAACATTCTAAAACTTCAGGCAAATGGATGGATTTGGAGAATATCATTCTGAGTGAGACACAGACTCTAAAAGATACATGCTATATATTCATTCATAAGTGGATCTTAGACAAGAAGTAAAAAAAATATCTAGGCTGCAAACCATAATCCCTGAACAGCAAGGCAGCAGAAGGAACTTAAGAGAGACCTCCAGGGATCCTACTAAGAAAGGAAAATGAAGATCCCCTAAATAAATTGTGATTTATAAATGGGAGTGAGCAAGAGAATGTGGAAACAAATCATGATAGAAGGAGATGGTTGAATGAGATGACCAACAGAGTAAGAAAAAAATCCTTATAGCCAGAGCCACTGTGGGATTAGAAAGAAACCTGATCCTAATAAATCTTCGAAGAACCCACAAGATGTTCCTGGCTAGGACTCCAAGCAATAACAGAGAGGGTGCCTAAGAAGGACTTCCCCTATAATCAAGTGAATAACACCATAATTTTCATTATAGAACCTTTATCCAGCAATGCATAGAGGCAGAAGCAGAGATTCATAGCGAAGCACCAGGTTGAGCTCCTGGTCTAGCTGAAGGAAAAGAGAGAAAAGAGTATAAAAGCAAATGAGCAGTATCATGAGAAGGAGACTCACAGAAAAGGCCGACTATAGCTATTGCAGGCTCACTGGCTCAGAAGCAATTGCTGAGGAATCTTCATGGAAAGAAACTAAATCCTTCAAAGGTAGACGACTGTCAAATGGTGTTGGCACTTTGTGGAGCCTCTTGCAATAGTATCAGACTATGTTCCATTTTCTATGGAGAAGCACATAACACATCCTTAATACTGAAAAGAGGGACTTAGTCCTACCTCAACTGGATATGCCAGATTGAACTGACCCACCTTGGAATTCCTTGCCTTTCTTGGGGAATGGACAGGGGTATGTGGTGGGGAGAGACTGAAGAAGGAGGAGGGAAGGAAGGGGGAGTGGCTTTAGCTTTATAAAGGTAAGCATTATCACCTTCAGATGTAGGATAACGTTCTTAAACACTGTAAAGATTTGTTAATCATATTGGTTTAGTAATATGCTAATTGTCCAGTAGATAGGCAGAACTAGAGTGTGGTAATATATTTTATATTTAATAAAATCAGCCTGGAATATCAGTACAGAATTACCCACAGTCTAGCCACGTAGGTCAAAGAGTGATATCTCATGCTTTTAGTCTTATTACTCAGGAGACAGGGATCTTTAAGGATCAAAACAAAACACTAGTAGTTCAAATCTTTAATCATAACTCTAGAATTATGATGCAGAATTGTACCCAGAAGTGGACAGTGAAGATATTTAAGGCAGGCATAGGTAGACATTTAAGTATTCTGTAGAAGCAGCCAGCCAGCCAGAGGTGGCAGATGCCATTAGACTCAGTACTTGGAAGGCAAAGACAGAGGATCTTTGTGAGTTTGAATCCAGACTGGACTACAAAGCAAGTTTCAAGACAGCCAGGACTGTTTCATAGAAAATCCCTGTCCCCAAACAAGACAAAACAAATGGCTAGAGAGATGGCTCTGCCATATGATATTCCAGGCAGATTTTATTAAATATAAAATATATCATCACAGTAAAGGATGGAAAACTAGACTAGGAGAATTCTCAAAAGAAGAAAGGCAGAGAAACAGTCACTAGCTAGACACAGAGAAAGCAAGATGAGAATGTTGGACTGAGCAAAGATACCAAGCCACACTGCTAAACATAGATAAGAATTATGGGTTAATTTAAGAGTAAGAGTTAGTCAGTGATATGCTTGAGCTACTGGCTCATAATTTACTAGAATATTAAGTCTGAGTCAATTATTTGGGAATCTGGAAGGCAGTGGTTGGGTATTCAAGAAGGCAAAACAAAACAGTTTTTGTCTGATAGACCAAATCTACAGACTACATCCAGTCATGTAGTCGTGTGAACTTTTGCTTCAGTAACAGAGACTTATTCACCTAGGTGGGTCATGAGATCAGATCAAAGAGACAATTTTTCCCAAATCTGGCTTGGTGAAAGAATAAATTTAATTAGACCTATGTATAGCAGCTCAGATGAGGAATTTCTTATATGAACATGTATGAGGGCTTATTTAGAAGAACATGGTATTTTATAAGTGGTACAGTACTGAAGAGAAAAAAAGACCCTCTTTTCCCATAATACCTAATGGCCCAAAAGTTTCCAGGAAGAGGTGTAGCATCAAGAGCTCCCCAGTTCTCTAATAATCATTAATGGCATGTCCGTATTACTCAGGGATGGATAGACCTTCATAATTGTGTGACTTATCCATAATAAAAAAATAAAATGCTAAATACTGTGCAATATTTTCCTGCTGAGAGTGCAGGAAAAAAAGTCAGCACAATGCATAGTGAACATCCATTCCACAATATCGCCTCTTCAGCACAGTGGCTAAAAGGACCTCTACCAGATGATGATAAAGAGGTTAGCACCCTTAGAACAAGGCCCTGGAGAAATGTCTCCTAATCTCCCTATAAAGATATAGTGAGAAGAGCTGACTCAGAATGTGAAAGCAAGTCCTTACCAAGCATTAAGTCTCAATTCTGTGATCTTGGATTTCACATTGAAAAACTGAGACAACCTAACCTGTTCTTCTCTACTACAATATTCCAAAATAAGAACGGTATCTGTATCACAATGGGTAGCCCATATTAGCCTCCAGAATTACCTAATTCTTATGTCTTGACCTTCAATATATCACTATCATAGTTAGTGATGGAACTAGAATATTTTCTCAGATTCTTCTAACTGTGATGATTTAATTTAATGCTAATTTTCTTCAATGACTAGTAAGAAAAAGCTGTTTATTTTTAAAATTAAGAGTACATAATTACTACTAAGAACAGTCACTGCTGGTATAATCTTTGTGTGAATTTTTACTCTTCATCATCATGGTTTCAGTCTGGGCTTGTCATAAGAGTGCTTGAATAAGTTTCAAATGAATAAAAAAATTTATACATTTATACTTATATGTGTTTTGATAAAGGTAGAAAAATATTTTCTCAAAAACATTTTGCTCTAAAAAAGAAACAAATAATCTTTCAAGCATTATATGTAAAACATGGAATTCATTGTTTTTGAAAAACTATAGATCTTCAGAAGAATAAGTTCTGAATATTAAAAGAGGAATTGTAATTCTGTTGCTATTTATGGGTCCACATGAGAAGTTCTGAATGAAAGAATTAACATCAATACTACTGAACCACACAATTTTTGTTTCTACAAATAAGAATATTTTTCTATGAGTAAGCTTGTTCTGAAAACATCAATCAGTTCTTTTAGATTTTATGGTGTACATGGCCCTATAAGGAACAACCTCATGTTACCTTAACAAGATGTTGACTCTTGGACTAATTATAAACATCTAACCTAAAATAGCCAAATCTGACAATGTTAAATATCTTGGGGTTTAAATATAGGATTTAGGATTTCCTTTAGAAGCTGAAAATTTATGGGTGTTGCTGGATAGAGACAATCATGGTGGACAATAGCCAACTTCATTAAGTCAGTTGAAATTATCACTCATAAGCAAATAATAAGAAGCAAATTATGAGAGACTGACTATTTTAAGAGACAGTGAGAGAGAAGAAGAGGAACAACTGAGGGAGGAGAGGGATATAGGAAAAGAGAACAATTTACTATGCCCAAACTTACTATGATATTTATAATTCCATTGCAAAGATTAAAGAATTAATTGAACAACTAATGTCATCACTTTTCATGAGTACCCAGCAACTCAATTGTAAGTCCATAGTTATTTCTTTCATCTCATTGTATTTTTATACCTTTTGATAGTTTTCAGTATACCACCACATTCTCAACCAGTTTATTTAAATAGGCCCAAGACAGCCTGTCTCCCCTATCTTTGCTACTCCCATATCTGAAAAAAGATGGATATTAACTTTCCAATTTCTTTCTCCATCCTTCCCCTGAAATAGCTGGGATTTATGCACAAATTGTCATAGGGAAATAGAGTCACATGTGTACTCAAGGAAATTCCAGTGTTATTTCAGACTGCCCAGATTAGTTCTCACATGCAAAAAATTTAGAAAATCCCTACACTTTAAACAAAGCCAGATTTCTGTCTTATTTTCTGACACATATTTGTAAAAACTGACAAATGAAAATTTTATTTGAATTTCAAAGCTAAATTGGACTGACTTGTTGGAGAAAGATCTTATTAAACAGAATGCCATTTTGTCAAAGGCAGGGAAAGACATAACTATAGAGCAACAGTGTTTGTGGGATATGGAAACAAATCTGTCTAGAAGTATTTCTAAAGTACTATCTTGACTCTATGTAATTTATTATGGTTTTGAAGTAGCATGTTGATACAAACAGGACAAAGCAAATATACAACAAATTGACAAGAGGGAATGAAAAAAAATAATAGGTATCAAGGAAAAGCAGGCAAACAGTCAACATAAAACTATGGCCAAGTCAGGAAACAGCCTCACCTGGAGCAGGCCTAAACCATCACAATCAAGACTACATGCACAGAAGCATCTTGTTAACAGGGATCAGAATAGCATAGATGGAGAGACATTACACTTTACTGCTGTAATTCAGGGTTTTGTTTTGTGTCACGCGCAACATCGCCAACAAGGAAGATGCAACACCTGATCCTTCTCTTTGCAGTTTATTTGGGTCCTTTTACAATCTGGTTTCTTCTGAAGAATGACTGACTGATTGACTGACTGATTGACTGACTGATTGACCCTGGGGGGAAGCCTGCTCTTAACTAAATACCCTCAGGGCATCCAATCCAAGATAGCCACGTGGGCATCACCAATAGGCTCAGATAAGTGGAAGCAAGACAGATCCTTGGTCTAACCAAATATGGAGTTGTTTACCAGGGAGAGTGCTCAAGGCCAGCACCATCATATGCTGTGGCTGTACGCAGCTCTCTACAGTTCCCGCTATTTTAATATAAAAGCAACAGGCAAGAGTAGAGGCCTGATCTCTGTAGTGCAAAGGAATTTATACAAATGCTTCTCCAGTTGTCCTCCACCCAGACAACATCAGACCTGTCCGATACCCCTTTTTCACAGAGGCGGGAATGTGAGTATCAACCTGCATGCAATCAGGCATGCTCTTCTTGGGCTCCAAACCTTGGTGGTACCAAGCCTCAGTGGAATCCAAGTGCATGCAGTGTGCAAGCCTCGCATCCTGTGCTAGAAAAATTAACCTTTCAAGGTAGCCAGCCAAACATGAGGGGCTGTTCCATCTCCAAGGCAGCAAAGGCTTGTAGAATCATGGCTGCATTATGATGTTGAGTGAACCTAATATGGCAAATGCACCACAGGCACACTAGGAATATCAGCACCATCAGGCCAGCCAGAGCTCCCACCCCCGCCCACTCTTTAAGGTGGCCCATAGCAGTGGAAATCCAGGAGGACAGTCCTTCTGCCAGCCCGACATCTATCTGAGTTGAATTCACCGTGACAATAGCCACTTTCAGCTGCTTCATCAGGTGATCAAATTCTCCCATCCAATTACCTAAAATTGCTAGACAATTGTTTAGACAAGTTAACAGCATGGGTAAAATTCTCATACTGTACACTGGTAATACACAGCCCTTGGAACTTCCATTTGCAGCCAAGCTGAGCCAGCTGCCACAAGAGATCAACTTGCTCTTGAACTAAATAAATCCTTTGATAGACAATCATCAATCCTCCTTTCAACTGGGCAGCAGAACTCTGCTGTAAATCCAGGGCCCGTGCCATGCTAGCTGAAAGATCATTCAAGACTTGTGCGGTTTGCACTGTGCGGCTCATGGCAATGGCAGTGGTGGTGGTGCTAGCATCCACCAAGGAAATGGCTGCAACTATGGCAGCAGTTATTCCGAAATCTCTCTTAGGTCTAAAAAGCGACATGGCATTTGGAGTCACTACAGGAACTGGTATCCATCTGGGCAAGCGTGCCACAACAGCAAATCTAAACTCACTATCATTCCAGCATTGAGAATAAAAGCAAATGTCACTACAACAAGTGTTGAAAGCAAACTGACTTATAATAAACATAAAAGGAGGAATAACACACAGGTGTAGGCTCATATTTAATAAGAGAATAATTCTTAGCTATTAAGCAACTACCTCTGAGAACTCAATGTCTAGTGAAGTTGCATGTAAAATTTCCCAATCCAAAAAATCCTCCTTTAATCATAAGTAAAGCTTCAGCATATAAACAACTACCATTAACCCCGCATAAAAGACAATTATCAAAAAGATTCACACTCATCCTCATCTGGTTATGACTCTTACTAACCCTCAATCCAGGGGAAAAGATAAAATCTTTACTATCATCCGCCCAAACTGCACTATGTGATTGACATCCTGTCCAAGGCCACATCCTGCCCCTATTGTTGCCCAAACAAAAGGGGGCCCACTTTGGCTGAGAAAGGGGAAATTCCATCTGAGAAAGAGATAATTCAGTCACCCCTGCTCCAGGAACAAGGCCATAAATCCAAGTAGCATTGGCTATAACTGAACATCTCCCTGTCTTAGCATAAAACTGACCAAACCATCCAGTCTGAAACATGGACAGAGGAATGCAGGGAGAAAATTGAATGGTACTATTCCAATCAGTGTCAAAACATAAAGTTCCTCCTAAAGCAAAAGTTATATTTTCTCCCAGAGGGGCTATTTCTTCATCTAAAGGATAATAGGGAATGTCAAGAGACTTATTGGTAGTAAAAAGATGTGGAAAAAGCTGAGCATCATGCCGAACCAGCATTGGTTTGGGAAACACTGACAGAATTCCCCATCTTGATTCAATCATTACAGTGTGGCTCAGCAAGAGCATCATCAGGATCAGCAGCAACATCCATTCGCTGTTCCTCGCCATCTTTCTTTTCACTTGAAACTCTTCTGGTCAGGCGTTCTGGAACCCACAGTGGATCTTGCTGATCCTGGGGAAAAGCACAAACAGACCCTTGTGCCCATGTCAGCATGGGATCAGGCCCTCACCAGAGGCCTGTCAAGATGTCCTTCCATTTTACCATGCCTTTAGAGGCACCATAAGGTGCAGCATGTCTATCTGCTGCAGAGTTCCAACATGGGACATTGGTCTAATTCTAAGGATAAAAAAGTTAAATCTGCCCCAGTGGAACCAAAACCTCCTGCTCCTCTCTCTCTCTTAACAGCTGGGTACTGGCCATGAAGGCTAGGCAGGATCATGAGTTGTGCTATTCTATCTCCTGAAGATGTAGCTGTAATTCCTTTTGGAGATTCTACCATTATTTTGACTGTTCCTGTATAGTCTGGATCTATAATTCCTGGAAGAACTCTAAGACCTCAGAGGGCTGATGATGACTGCCCTATCAGCAGACCAACTGTTTCAGGGTTAAGTGGTCCTGAAAAATCGGACTCCACCACCTGAACTCCCATTTGAGGAGTTAATACAAGTCTGGTGGTGGCACAGACGTCCAGACCTGCGGAGCCTGCAGTAGCTCTCCGCGGTCCTTTGGGTGGTGAAGGGTTGGCCACATTTCCAGAGTTGGCTCCTCTTTCTGATTCTCTACTGCCCCATATATTTGTGGGCCCTGAGGTCGGGGGCCCCAAAGCCCATTTTTTGAATGTGTTCCCATCTAATTATTAAGGAGTCGCCCTTCTACATCTCTCACAGAGCGGCATTCACTTGCCTAATGCCTCCCTTTCTGGCACTTGGCACACACCCCAGGCTGCATAGGGCGTGGTTCTTCTCTTCTTGTTCTGCTTCCTTGATTAGGACAATCTCACTTCAGATGTCCAATTTTACCACAGTTGAAATAATTCTGCCTCTTATTAGTGAGTCTTAACATGGCTGCGGCCAGTCCTGTATTAGTCAATGGTCCTCCAAGCTCTCTACACACCTTCATCCAAGCTTCAATCCCTTCATTTTTATATGGTGTAATGGCTGCATGACATTCCTTGGTACACTGTTCATATGCCAGTTGTTTTATTAGAGGCATGGCCTGATCAGGATCACCAAAGATGCGGCTTGCAGCTTGAACTAACCTGGCTACAAAATCAGAAAAAGGCTCAGTGGGACCTTGTGGAATTTTAGTTAGGTTCCCACTCACTTCCCCTCTATTTGGGAATGATTTCCAGGCTTTTATGCCTATTTTATTAATCTGTTCATACACTTATAGAGGATAGCCTGTTTGTTGATTGGCAAAATGGCCTAGGCCAAGCAACATATCTCTGTCCCATGCCCGGTTCCCAGCAGCTTGATTAGCTGCCATCTCTTCATTAGCATACTCAATCAAAAAGGCTCTCCAATCTAAATACTGCCCTGGGCTCAGGCAAGCTCATGCAAGGCTCTGCCAATCAGCAGGAGTCATACTGTGTCTACTCAAGGCTTCCACTTGAGCTACAGTAAAGGAGGCAGCAATCCCATATGTCCGGACTGACTCTGCTAGAGACTTGATCACTTTAAAATCTAATGGTTCCTCATAGCGATTACCCTGTGCATCCTGAAACACTGGGCAGGCAAGCTGCAGCTCTGATCTCACTTCTTGCCAGATCTTAGGCTCAAAGGAACAATTACTCTTGGCCCCTCCTTCATCCTTATAGGATGGTGGAGCAGAAAGTGTAGGTCTGTGGATAACATCAAGCAAAGAATCTTTCCTTCTGTCCTTCTTCTTCCAGACCGATCTAACTAGCTCCTTCTCCTCTTCTGAGCTCTGTCCTGCAGATCTGAGATATCAAGGGCCTCCAAGTCAGGATAAAGTCCTTCCTTTATCCTCGAGATATCAAAGGTTTCTAAGTCAGGATAAAGCCCTCCTCTTCTCCTTGAGATATTGAGGGTCTCTTCATCAGGATAAAGTCCTCCTATTCTCCTCCCTTGCTCGTCCCTCAAGCTTCTTGTTTCTCCAGAATGCTCCTCCTTCAACTGGTCTAAAGCTGCTTGTCCTTCCTCCAGTGCTGCAACACATCTCTGATCTTCTAGGCACCCCCTAATCAACTTCCAGATAGGCATTACCCCTGCCTTAAGTGTTCCCTGCTCATAGGCAGAATCTATGTCCCTTCCTAATTTCTCCCATGAAGTAACTGTAAGATTGCTAGACATTGCAAACCATGGTGCAACTGAATCACATTTCTGTAAAAATCTCTCCAAAATACTTGCCTTGATTTTAAGATCCTTAGAATGTAGCAGCTCATGCAGAGCCAAAAAAAAAAAAATGGATGTGAGGTTGAAGACCCCATCCTTATATGACTTTTACTCCTTATTTTAAAACTCTTTTCTGAGCTTTTCCCAAAGAGCCCCTGTTATAGCTGTTATTTTCACTTTAAGCTCAAGTTTGCATTAATTGTCACTGTCACTATAAACTAAAATTTGCAACTGCTGTTACTTTCACTTTGAGCTGAAACTGCTGTTACTGTTACCTTGAGCTCAAGGTTACTGTGCGTCCACAGCTAAAAAAGATTACACCCACTCATCAGTGAGCTTGCCATGTGTCCACAGCAGCAAGAGGTTACACCCACTTGTCAGTGAGTTCCCTCTTCTCTGCCTTTATCTACAGGTCGGAGCTACCCCGCTAGCACCAAGAGGTTTCACCCACTCGTTGGTGAGCTCCCTCTTCTTCGCCTTATCTTTATAGGCCAGAGCTACCCCGCTCTAATTGCGGATCCCACTTTATCTGGGACTTACCGGTGCACCCCCTGACTGCAGAAAGTTCTGAATCCTGTCGTTCGTTGGTGCAAGTGTAGTTCTTATCTGCCAGGGTTTCATTCTTATCTGCCCCATGTTGGGCACCACTTGTCATGCGCAACCTCACCAGCAAGGAAGACGCAACACCGGATCCTTCTCTCTGCAGTTTATTTGGGTCCTTTTACAATCTGGTTTCTTCTGACAAACTGATTGACTCACTGACTGACCCGGGGGGGAAGCCTGCTCTTAACTAAATACCCTCAGGGCATCCAATCCAAGATAGCCACGTGGGCATCACCAATAGGCTCAAATATGCAGAAGCAAGCCAGATCCTTGGCCTAGCCAAATATGGAGTTGTTTACCAGGGAAAGTGCTCAAGGCCAGCACCATCTTACAGTGTGGCTGTACGCAGCTCTCTATAGTTTTGAATGCAGAAAGAACAAATTGAGGGGACTTTGGATTCTTCAAAATGAAACTGAGCCCTAAGTTCACTTCCTCTGTCAGTTGGAGCGTCTTCCCAGATGGAAGCCAGAAACATGACCCTAGGTTACAATTACATTGTCTGCCAGTAAAATACACAGGCCTGTTTTTTGACAGCAGCATGTTATCTTCCAGTATTGTGAAAATGTCAAGAGACCTCTCTTACAAAGATGTCGGGCTGCTGGCAGACAATAAAGTGAGACATTTAAAGGCCCACAACAGAGCTGTCTTTTGCCTCTTTCAATCATTCATGTTCAAATCCCAGAGTATACTTTTTTCAGTGTTTTGTGACCTGTTTGATACCCCTGTGAACTAGAAGCTCTTGCAGACAATATTCCATTTAAACTAATCTTACCCTGCCCCCTTAATACTTTGCTAACCAGGCAGTTCATTTGTAACCAGGCTGTTCTTTATTATGCAATTAGCACTTCCATAACACAGTTGTAGATGAATTCCCATTCCTGTGGAAGCAGTAAGCAAGCTACCACTTGCTATGTAGCAATGAAGACAGTGCATGGAATTAAAGGCTGGAGGTCAGTTCCCTACAAGCAAGCTCAGTGATTTAGCTACCTTTTCTGTTGCTTCCCTCAATAGTTCATTAATTCTCACAGTCAGTCCATCATTGGCTAGTGAATTTATATTTTGACTCCAGTTAAAACATATCACATGGCTTTCTTTGCAGTCATACTTTGAAGAAAAGCAAAGATCTTCCACATTTTAGAGATGGCACATTTCAGATTCTGAAATTTGGAGCTACAAAATACTCTCTACTAATTTACATACACATTTACTAAACTGACCAGTGATTTTTTCTTTCTTTTGTTCAGAAATATCTTTATCACTGAAAAATTTTAACATTTTCATGATGTTTTAATCAATTTTAATCATGGAGTAACATTTTGTAGGAGATTATACAAAGACAAACTCTTCACATTATGAATTGCTAGGCATGGATCCAGCTCATATGTAATTATCAAGTATTGAAAAAAAAGAGAAAGATTTCCCTTTCTACACTTAGGGAAGCCCAATTTTAAGACATACCTTTTATTGTAACCTAATCACATCACTCCTTCCTTCTTTTCTCTCTTTCTAACCTTTCTATGACCCCCTCCTTCCAGCTCTCCATGAGCTCTCCCATTTCCTCTCACATTACTCACCTTCATTTTTATTTTCATATTATTATTTTACATGAACATAATAAAAACATACATAACAAATACAACCTGCTGACTATATTTTGCTTTATGTGTATATATGATTTAATGAATGACTTCTTTGCAATAAATAACTGATTTGAGGTATTTATCCTACAGAGAAGCTAATTGTGCCTGTCTCAGCAGTCTGTAGTTCTTTTTCTAAGGAATCAATTCTCAACACTCCTAATGCTGTGACCCTTTAATGCAGTTCCTCTTGTTATGGTGACCACAATATAAGTTTTTGTTGCTACTTCATAACTGTAATCTTGCTATTGTGATGAAACATAATGGAAATGTTTTAGAGATAGAGGTTTATAAAAGACATCACGACACACAGATTGAGAAACATTGGGATAATGGAAGGACACCACAAGATTTTTCCTTCGTCTATGTTAGCATCTTGTGATAATTTCAGTCTCAATGGCCCCAATAGGCTCATATGCTTGAATATTTGGTCTCCAGTTAATGGAACTATTTGGTAATAGTTTAGGAGTTGTAGCCCTGTTGTAGGTAGGATTTGACAGGCTTTAAGGTTTCATAAAACTCATGCTATCCTCAATTAGCTTTCATTCTCCCTCCTGGTTATTGTGCAAGATGTCAGCTATCAATTACTGTTCCAGCACTACTGTATCATGCTCCTCAACATTATGACTATGGACTCAAATTCTAAGAAATATCAACTCTCAAATAAACACATGGTTTATCTTGATTTGTCATCTAAACAACAAATATTGAAAATTATACAGTAATATGATACTTTGAATATTATTGAACAAATTTCATGTTAGTTTACATTTAGTGTGTAAATATTTGGTGAATGAATATGTGAATGTGCACCATGACTCATCTGCATGCACATGTACAGACACACACACACACACACACACACAATTATGCTGCTCTACTAAAGTGTACGTGGTAGGCTTTTCTAAAATCTATAATCCTAATAATCTTATATTAGCATTTTCATTCTGCTAGGTGAGCCTTAAGTCCACTTAGAAATCTCCTGTTTACTGCCAAGAAAATAGTGTCACTATCACACATTTAATGATATCTTGCTATATTTGTTCTTTCTGTGGCTCATGAATTTCATAGCTAGATAGGACTATTGCTTTCTCCCCTCTGATGCCCACATAAACAGCATTTTCTGGGACTATGAAAACTAATCTTCATGGAAGAGTCTGTCAGGTTAGATCCAGGTAAAATTCAAGTCCTGTGTACAAGGTACATGATGTTTTCAGTGATAAGGAATTATCTTAAACCTCTTGGTGTCAAAAAAGACAACAGCCACTTACTACATTGTTTTGAGAATCTCTTAGAGTTCCCTGACCAACAATCCCAAGTGAGGATTTTGATGTATGTGATGGTTTGAAAGAAAATGATCCCCAAGTGGTGTGACAAGTGGGCGGTATGGAGTTGGTATGATCTAGTTGGAGAAAGTGTGTCACTGTGGAAGCAGAGATGCCAGGAGATGCAAATGAAGAATTGAAATGCTGCAAAGAAATGGTACCAAGCCGAATGGCTAAACAAAATAGAGTAAAAAGTTAGCAAATTATATGTAATATATATATATATATATATATATATATATATATATATATATATATAAATGCACCACAATTTTTATTTATCAGTTCTTCAGTTGAGGGACTTTGTTGTTTTCAGGTTCTAGCTAATATAAAAAATACTGGTATGAACATAGTTGAGCTAATGTTCTTGTCATATGAACATGCATCCTTTGGGTATATGCTCAATAGTGGTATTGCTGGGTCATTGGGTACACTGATTTCCAGTTTAAAAAAAAAACACCCATACTACTTTTCAAAGTGGCTATACAACTTTATATTCCTACCACCAATGGAGTAGTGTTCCCCCTGCTCCACATTCTTTCCAGCATAGGCTGTCATCAATGATTTTGACCTTAGTCATTCTGACAGACATAAGATGATATCTTGGAGGTGTTTGGGTTTACATTTCCTTAATAACTAGGGATGTTATGCAATTTTTGACTATATTCTGGCCATTTGAGATTCTTCTGTTGGCAATTCTCTGTTTAGATGTACTCCATTTTTAAATTGGATTATCTAGTATTTTGATGTCTATTTTCTTGAATTTTTAAATAATTTAGAGATCTCTCTCTCAGATATAGGGTTGGTAAAAATCTTTTCCCATTCTGTAGCCTGTCACTTTGTCTTATTAACTGGGCCCTTTACAATGCAGAAGCTTCTCAGAATTAGACCTCATTTATTAATTGTTGCTCTCAGTGTCTGTGCTATTAGTGTTATATTTAGAAAGATATCTCCTGTGTCAATATATTCAAGGCTATTTTCCTCTTTTTTTTCTATCAGGTTCCATGTATCTGAATTTATATTAAAGTTTTTGATTCACTTGGATTTCAGTTTTGTGCAGGGTAATAGATATGGATCTGGGTGCATTCTTCTATATGCCATCATCCAGTTATGCCAGCACCATTTGTTGAAGATACCATCTATTTTTTATTGTATGTTTTTGGCTTCTTTGTCAAAAATCAGTTGTTCACAAATGTGTGGATTAATGTCAAAGTCTTCAGTTAATTCAGTAGATCTAGGTGGATCATAATGTAAAAATTCACAAAGACAGCTTAACTGAGCTACTGGAAACACTGATTCTGAACTAACAGGTAGGGAACCTGCATGGAACTGAACTAGGTCCTCTAAATATGCATGACAGCTGTGTAGCTTGAGCAGTTGATAGGGCCTCTGACAGTAGAACCAAGATTTAGTCCTAGTGACTGAACTGTCTTTTTGGAACCATTCCCTATAAAGAAATACCTTGCTTAACCTTGATACTAAGGGAAGGGACTGAGTCCTGCTTTACCTGCCTCAGGCATGATTGACTCCCTATGAAAGGCCTTATGTTCTTTGATGGGTAGATGGTAGGGTGGGGAACAGGAAATCTGGGGGATGAGTGGGAGAAGGGAAAGAAATTGGAACTTTAGTCAGTATGTTAAAAAATTATTTACATAAAAAATATCAAAAATAGAAAATCATTAAAGAAACTTCTGCAAACCAAGAAGAATCACACTATTAGTTTTCTCTGCAGCATCTAACCTTCGCTGTTAAAGCAATTATATTATTGTTTCTCATCAGGTGCCTATACACCATCAGCTATGCAAAACTTTTACCCCTTAAAGGTGCCTACAAGGCACAGCTCTCTCTCTCTCTCTGTCTCTTTCCTCTTGCTCTTCTCTTTCCTTTCTTCTTTCTCATGACTCTTCCCTATTCTCTCTCTCTATTTTCCTGTTTGTCTGTCTGCCTGCCTTTCTCCTGCCCCCCCACTCCAACAGCTCTGCAGCACAGACTTTAGCTCTTTCTCCCAATATTCCTGCCCACAATAAACCTTTTACAGTAATTCTGTTGTGAGTGGTCTGTTTCCTTTATGACATACTGATGAAAGATATCCATTTTGACTTTCTTTTTTAAAAAAAAATGTAATCAACAAATGCAGAAAACAACCTAAATGAAGAATGTATTAAAAATTTTTGATGCATATACACAATTGAGTAGTACTCAGCAGGAAAAAAATATGACATCCCAAAATTTGCAGGGAAATGAATATCTCCAATTTTATTTATCTTTTATTGAAAATAGATTCTTCTGTCATACAATACATTCAGACCACAATTTTCCTCTCTCTCTCTCCATTTCTACCAATTCTATCACCTTCTCTCTCCCTCAGATCTACTCCCTCTCCATTTCCCTTAAGAAATAATCAGAGCTTCAAGAGACAACATGTATACATGAGAAAACAATATCCAATAAGACAAAGCAAATATCCTCATATTGAGGCTCGAAGAGGCAACCCAACAGGAGAAATTGAGTTTCAAAAGCATGTAAAAGACAGAGACTCACCACTCCCATAGTTAGGAGTTCCATAAAAAATGCTAATAGTCATAACATACACTGAAAGAACCTGGTACAGACCATGTATGCTTCCTGCTTGCTGCTTCAGTATCTGAGAGCTTATGTGAGCCCTGCTTAGTTGATTCAGTGGGCCATGATCTCTTGGTGTCCTATATTTCCTCTAACTCCTAAAGTCTTTCCTCTCACTCTTCCATGGGGTTACCCAAGCAGAGCAGGACACTAGACAGGGACCTCTAATTTAGACACTTTCTCTCTCTGAATAACATCTAACTATGTGTATTCCCTGATCCCATACTCTGCTGGAGTAAGCCTTTCTGATGAAGGCTTGTCGAGCCACCAATCCATGAGTAAAGCACAGTATTAAAAGGAATCACATCAATGAATTTCTTTTTTGTCTATAGTAAACAAGATATTTCATGACAAAATTAGACTTAAACCATACCTATCTACAAATCTGGACCTTCAGAAAGAAATGGAGGGAAAACTACAATCTGAGGAACACAGATACAGGCATGAAACCACAAACAATTGATAAACTCATAAAAGAAAAGGCCAAAGAAAGGAAATACAAACAAGCTACCACCAAAAATAACAGGAAACCTCAATAAGTCGTCACTAATATTCCTTAATATCAATGGACTCAATTCACTTATAAAAGACATACACTAACAGAATGGTTGCAAAAACAGAAGCCATCCTTCTGCTGCATACAAGAAACACACCTCAACCATAAAGAGAGACACAAGCTCAGAGTAAAGAATTGGGAAAAAAATTCCACCCAAATGGTGCTAAGAAACAAGCTGGTGTTGGCAATTTAATATCTAACAAAGTAGACTTCAAACTAAATAAATTAAAAGAGACCGGGATGAACAATGCTTATTCATCTCAGGAAAAATTGGTCAAGATGAGATTTGAACCCTGAATATTTATGCCCCTAATATAAGGATACCTACCTATATAAAAGAAAAGTGCTAAAGCTCAAATCCCATATCAACTCTCACACCGTAATAGTGGGAGACTTCAATATCCCACTTTTACCCTTTGTTACATCAAACAGATAGAAATACATCAAAGAAATAAGGAATCTAACATAGGTTATGATGCAAATGGATTTCCTCTAAACATAAAGGAATATACATATTTCACAGCATCACATGGAACTTTTTCTAAGATTGACCACATAATTGGTCATAAAGCAAATATCAATGAATACAAAAAATAGAAATGATCTCTTTGATCATAGCAGAATTCCAGGGACTAAAGTTAGAGTTCAGCAACATCAAAAGTCACAGATAGCATACTAACTCATGGAAAATAAACATCACTGAACTGAACCACCTCTGGATTAAGGAGGATATTAAGAGAGAAATCAAAAACTTCCTAGAATTAAATGAAAAGGCATCCACAATGTACACAAAATTATGGGATACAATGATGGCAGTTTTAAGAGGAAAATTTATAGCTCTAGATGCCTATATGAAAAATCTAGAGAAGTCCCATACTAGAGAACTAAACAGAACAGCTGAAAAACTTAGAACAACTAGAAATAAACTCATGTAAAAGGAGAAGACGGCAGGAAATAGTCCAAATTACAGCTGAAATAAGTACAGTTGCAACAAAAAAAATACAAGAATCAATGAATCAATGAGTTAGTTTTTTGAGAAAGTCAACAAGATAGATAAACCCTTATCCAAACTAACCAAAAAAACAGAGAAAGAGAATCCAAATCAACAAAATCAGAAATCAAAAGGGGATCATAACAACAGACACCCAGGAAATCCAGAGAATTATCAGGTCATACTTTGAAAATCTATACTCCACAAAAATAGAAAACTTAGAAGAGATAAACAATTATTTTGGATACGTATTATTTACCAAAATTAAATCAAGATCAGAATAAATTCCTAAACATACCTTTAACAATAAAGGAAATTGAAACTGTCATTAAAAGCCTCTTAAGTAATAAAAGCCCAGGTCCACATGGTTTCAGTACAGACTCTACTAGACATTAAAGGAAAAAGTACTAACAATGCTCCTCAAACTGTTTCACATAGTAGAAACTGAAGGAATATTGTCAAACTCTTTTTGAGGCCACAATTACCATAATATTCAAGCCACTCAAAGACACAACAAAGAAAGAAAATTACAGACCAATCTCCCTCATGAATATTGATGCTAAAATTCTCAAAAAAAACCTGGCAAACCATATACAACAACATATGAAAAATGTCATCCATCACGATCAAGTAGGCTTCATCCTAGAAATGTATGGATGGTTCAACATACAAAAAACCATAAATGTCATTCATCTCGTAAAAACAAAGTGAAGGAAACAGAACACATGATGATAACCTTAGATGCTGAAAAAGACTTTGACAAAATCCAATACTCCTTTATGATAAAAGTCCTGGAAACATCAGCAATACAGAGAAAATATCTAAATATAATAAAGGCAATTTGAAAGAAGCTGACAGGCAACATCAAACTAAATGGAGAAATACTCAAAGCAATTCCACTAGAATCAGGAACTAGACAAGTGTGTTCTCTCTCCCCTTATCTATTCAATATAGTTCTCGAAGTTTTAGCTAAATCAAGAAGAGAATGAAAGGAGATTAAGGGGATAAAAATTGGGAAAAAAGAAGTGAAGCTATATCTATTTGCAGATGATATGATTGTATACATAAATGATCCACAAAATTCTACCAGGGAACTTCTACAACTTATGAACAAATACAGCAAGGTAGCAGGATACAAGATTAACTCAAAGAAATCATTAGCCCTTCTATACACTAAAGATGAAAGAGCTGAAAAAGAAATAAGGGAAATATCACCCTTTGTAATAGCTGCAAATAGCATTAAATACCTTGGAGTAACTATAACGAAAGAAGTAACAGACCTATTTGACAAAAATTTTAAATCACTGAAGAAAGAAATTGAAGAGGATATCAGAAAAATGGATAAACTTCCCATGTTCCTGGATTGGTAAGATCAACATAGTAAAAATGGCAATTTCCACCAAAAGCAATCTATAGACTCAATGCATTTTCCATCAAAATCCCAACACAATTTCTTACAGACCTTGAAAAAAAATGCTCAGTTTCATTTGGAATAACAGGAAAGCCAGGACTGCCAAAACAACTTTGTTCAACAAAAGAACCTCAGGAGGCATCATGATCCTCAAGTTCAAGTTATACTTTAGAGCTACAGTAATAAAAACAGCCTAGTACTGGCATCAAAAGAGACTGTGATATACTGAAGATAAAAATATGAATATAATAGATATTAAACTGAAAGACAACTTGTGAATATTTTATTCTCAGATAATGATTTGTACAAGTAAAATTGACCCAAAAATACATAATTTTCTTTTATATAGCTTTTTTTCCAACTAAAAATATTGTAGAAAGGAAAATGAGTAACAATAAAGGATGAAAATTCTGGTAGTAAAAAAAAAAGACAAAAGAAAAAAGAAAATCAGACTGTGGATCAATGGAATGGAATTGAAGATCTCAACATTAACCCAAATAGCTATGTACACCTGATCTTGGACAAAATGGCCCAAAATATTCAATGGAAAAATGATAGCATCTTTACCAAATGGTGTTGGCATTACTGGATGGTAGTATATAGAAAAATACAAATAGGTGCAAGCCTATCAACCTGCTAACAGCTCAAATCCAAGTGGATCAAAGACCTCAACATAAACCCGCACTGAACTTGACAGAAAATAATGTGGGAAATACCCTCCAATGCATTTCCTTCAATGTGACCACTTCCTAAATAAAACACCAGTGGCACAGACACTAAGAACCACAATCAATAAGTGGGACCTCCTGAAACTGAGACTCTTCTGTAAGACAAAGAACACAGACAATGAGAGAAAACGTCAGCCTACAGAATGGCAAAAGATTTTCACCAACCCTACAAGGGACAGAGAACATATCTCTAAAATATATAGAGAACTCAAGAAACTAGAACCCAAAACCTTGAATAACCCAATCAAAAAAGGAGTTAAGAAGTAAAACGGAAATTCTCAGCAGAAGAAATACAAATGACTGAAAGACACTTGAAAAAGTGCTCATCATCTTTAGCCATCAGAGAAATGCAAATTAAAACAATTTTGAGATACCACCTTACACCTGTCAGATTGACTAAGATAAAAGACACAGATGATAGCCAATTCTGGAGAGGTTGCACAGAAAAGGGAACACAGCTCCATTATTGGTGGGAGTGTAAGCTTGTTGAGCCACTCTGGAATGCAGTTATAACAGTTTCTCAGAAAACTGGAAATCAATGTCCGGAAGGATCCAGAAATAACACTATTGGGCATATACCCTAAAGAGTCACATTCACACTCCAAAGACTCAACTATGTTCATAGCTGCATTATTTCTAATAGCAAGAACCCGGAAACAACCTAGATACCCCTCAACTGAAGAATGGATTAACACACTGTGGTACATCTACACACAGAGACCTTGAATAAGGATATACAGGGATGGAAAAAAAATTCAGAGGGAAAGCTGAACACAAAGAAAATATATGTGTAGCAATCTTATTTGCATTTCCACCCTTGATAAGCCATGCTTATGATTCTTATCCTCTGTATAGTTATTGTTAACTCTTCCGCATTTTAAATTCTTTTTACTGTTTTTTTGATAAATACAAAATAAAGAAGGAAAAAAACAAAAACAAACAAAAACAAACAAACAAAAACAAAACAAAACAAAAAAAGAAACAATGATGTCCTAAAATTTTCAGGCAAATGAATAGATTTGGAGAATATCCTCCTGAGCGAGGTATCACAAACCCAGAAAGATAAGCAGGGGATATATTCACTCATTAGCAGACTTTAAACAAAAAGCAAAGCGTTCCCAAAATGCAAAACAGAACCACTGAATAGCTTTGGATCTGAAGTATCTTGGATTGGCACCTTAGAGCCTATTCCCTTCAGAGGAACACCTGACCAACACTTGATGTTGGGATGAGGAAAGCAGATCTGCCGGGAGTGGATGCTGAACTAAGCCACCTTGAGACCTTGGGACCTCCTTCCCTTGCAAGGGAGGAAATAATGTGATGGGCAGAAGAGAGAATGCCTGGGAGGGGCAGCAGTGGGAAGGGAGTTTAAACAAGGGGCTACATGGATAAAAAAAATGAGACTTTATTCATAATGAAAAAAGGAAAAAGAAGAAATACAAGAAAACTAAATTTTTTTGTTTTCTTTTTTAACACAGTTTTTTTTTTTATTACTGCATATTTCTGTTAAAACTAAGTTGTAACTTACAGGTGATTTGCATGATTTGCTTATGGTTTAAATTTTCTCAATATTTTTTTAACTTTTGTTTTTACTTTTTTGACTAAAACTTATTTATGAGTATTTGTTATATTTACACATTTAAATAAATATTTTGCTTTTCTATTCCTAAAGAAAAAAATTTTCAGGATATACTTACATACAGATACCGGAAATACACTGAAGACTGAAGTACATAAGACCAGACAATAAATAAATAAGTGAAATCTGACAACTTATCACAGTTTAAGCACTAGGTATACAGAAAAATAATGGGGAGAGTTGAAGGATGTAAGAGAAAAGGAGAAAGTAAAAAGCAAACTAAAATTGGGGGATAGTGAAAGGAATTGAATTGAGTTGGTAAATGTACTTAGAAACATGGAATGTCATTCCTTTTTATTGTGTCTATTTCTTTCTTTAAAAATTTAAATTTTTATTGTAGAAGTCTTTTGCCTCCTTTGTTAGGTTCATTGCTATATATTTGATTTTTCTTGAGGTTATTTTAAATTGGAGTATATCTACGATCTCTTTTTTGAATGTTCATTGCTAGGGTTAAAAAAATTGGTTTTCTGACACTTTCCTAAAATTGTGAATTCTGAAAGCTTTTTTGGTATTATATTTAGGTTATCTAATGTAAGGCATAATGGCAACTAGTTTGACTTCTTTTTTTATCTATTTGTATACTTGAATTTTTTATCTTGCCTCATTGTTTGAACAAGTATTTTAATATTACAAATAATTGGGAATAGTGGCCACCTTCATTTCAGAAGGTTTGCTTTAATATTTTCTCCATTGAAGATGATTTTAGTTGTATGTTTAGCATATGTACCTTTAGTTTTAGTGAGTTATGTTTTCTCTTATTCTAATTCTTTATTATATAAGCCTGTTATGGTTTAGAAATTTATTTCTTCTTCTATTGCAATGATCATTTTTGTGTTTAAGTCCATTTATGGTTTTACAATTACTCAATTGTATATGTTAATCCATCCACACTCTCTAGAATACATTCACTTTGGCCACAGTAGAAAACATTTTTTGTAAATGTTTACTCTTATGCCCACAGATTAGTATAATTATCACCCTTCAGATTTAAAAAAAAATACATTCTTTTACAACAAATGGAAGACATCATCAAAACCTATATCTCTTCAAAACAAGGAAAGCAAGATATTATTTGTTTCCCAGTGTCAAATTATATGTCTACAGTAGAACTCCTACACCTTCAGCTCAGGACAGAGAAAAAGAATATTTCAAGGATTAGAGTAACTGGAAATATTCTCTGATACTTTATCTCCTAGAAAATTCAAGAGAGCCTGTACACATAGACTCATCAGCATGACACCTAAACAAAACCTTAACAATGACATCAAATAACTTGTTAAAGAGGAAAATCTCTTGGTGCCTCAAGCCTAGATAAAGAGTTAGAGATAACTGAGGAATGCAGGTAGAAGAAGAATAGTGTTCCTAAGAATAAGCCCTCCAACTTGTTATCCAAAACCATGTGATCAACTCTAAAATTTTATGTGTGTGAACAAATGTATATTTTATACAGATATAAACATTATCAGAATAAAAGACCAAGATTTTGAGAGCAGGAAGGTGTTGGAAGTAGTAAAGGAAAGGAAAGTGGATAAATAGTATGGTTTTACTATATTTTAAAAATCTTTGAAGTTTTAAAAACAGTAATGGTCTTAATTTAGTAACTTTAATTTCAACAAATCTTTACCTGGGACATAAAGCCAATTTTAATTTGGAAGAATATTTTAGGATGTCACATACAGGTTTAGAAAAATATGCATTAAGTATGAAGTTATATTTCTCTTATAAAATCTAAAATGTAAAACAATATTATTAGTGTAGATTTAGACTCAAGATACAAATGGCACTGGCTTCACTAATTTATTTGTAATAGAAGGATCCTAAATATAGTTATAAGATAATTTAAATACAATATTAAAAGAAAACTCACAGATCACTCTCCCATATGTAAATTAAATTAGGAAAATAAATTTTAGTAATAGATTAGAATTCTCTTTAACACATTACTTTCAATATGACTTCATTTTTTAACTTAGTCAAGGAATTATATATTCAAAGTATTAATCAGATGCTGACTTACATTTCAAGTAAAATTTAAATTTCTATATTAAACAATAAAACAGTATATTCAGTGTTCAGAATTTTAAATAATTTGATTTTGCTTTAAATTAGATATTAATATTCTCTAGAATACACTGAGACAAACTATAAATCTTGGAGGTCTCTGAAACCCATGAGATGTTTGTCCTTCCAGAGGCTGGTGTTACTGACTTCTGGAGATATTTATTTAGGAATATTCCTGCTTATCTTCAGTATAAAATATTTTCATTTAGGGTAAACAGCTACAAACTACACCCCAGACACTCCTCAAAAGCAGTTTTGTTTGTCATTGTTATTTTAATAAATACTGCTATCAATCCACATTTTTTCATATATTTTCTATTTTAATATTTTTAGCAATTCTAATATAAAATCAAAAGTTCAAAGAAAACTTTGATTTACTGAAAATATTATTATTAGAAATCCTGCATTCTAGAGTTTACATGACTTTGAACTTTTGCAGTAACAAGACAATCTAAACATCACTTTCTTCATAATCAACATTCTTATTCTTCTGTTTGAGAGGCCTTTCAAGCAGCATTAACCTCAGTTCAGTGATGCCTTCAAATTTAATCTACTTTAACACAAAAGACTCATCTGATATTTTTTTCTTTTGGAGAGAAATAATAATAGACACAAGCCTTTCTGTTTTCCATTTTCAATGTGTATATAAAACATCATTGCATCCCTGCCACATTTATTACCCTTTTTTCTGTTTTTAATTGGTAGGTTAACTTTTGATAGTTTTAGACTAAGAAAATACTGAGCAGATTAAGCAGTGACCTATGTATTCTCCCCAATCCCACCTTCCCCATATCCCTGCAATTTCTTCCACTGTTAGTACCTGCATTAGTACCTAACGAGTGCATAATGGTACTTTATTATAACTCTGATACACAGTTTATATTTATAATAAGAAATGTTACTCAATTTTATGAAGATTTCCATTTAATACATAATAAATAAATAATGAATTTATTAACTACTAAAATAAAATACTTCAGAAATAAGTAACCACATTTCCTCTGATATCTTATTTTAAATGTGAAACTTTCTATTTTTTACATTGATATTTTCAAGAATTGACATCTATTAAAATTGCATGTTTTCCAAATAAAAGAATCTTTGTTTTAACTCATAAAATTCATTAATTAATTGAAAATTTTCTGCTTTTTATTAGCCCATATTAATAGTTATCTATTAATTTATAAACTGCAATGTTCCTATTTAGATGCATGTAATAGATGGTGAGAAAACTCTTTGTAATAAGTTTTGTATATTTACATGATCATAATGTTTTAAATTAAATTGGATTTTTAGTTATGTTCCACATAAGGTTAGCATTTATCATTAATATCTGTTTTTTACACTTATATCTTTATTTTCATTTTATTTTTTTACCTATTAGTTACTAAATTGTTTCAAAATGCATTACACAGTATCTCTGATCCCTACCCAGTTAGGAACAGCAGTATCTCTTCTCTGAATAGTGACAAAGAAATAATTCTAGAAAATAAAAGATGCTCCTCAAGATATTCAGTTGGTAAACTAGCTTGTTATTTAGGGGTATGATTGTAATATTAAATTTTTTAATGAGTCACCTATTTAAGTTATAGTGTTGCTCTTTCTAAGGCAGTTCAATTTTACATACAGTGAATTTTTTTGTTGCTGTTATTCAAAATACTATTATTTCAGCCCTTGCTCATGCTAGGTGAGTGATTCACAAACTGAGACATATCTTCAGCAATTTCTGTATCTTTAATTTTTACCAAAAATGTTATTATCTTTATTTATAGTAGCATAATATATAGTATTTATATTAAAGACAGGAGTTAAAATATTAGACATTCAGTACTTCCAATTATTTCACATGGACTATGACAATATCACTAGGCTGACACACACCATCCAAATATCATATCAGAACAATTTCAATATGGCTAGTTGAAATGAACCAGCCTTACAGACTACTTTGTCCAGGAATTAAAACAAGCCCTGAACTTTCCCATTATGCAGAGAGTGGACAACAAATGATACAGCTACTTATTTCAGGAGTTGACAATTAAGAAAATTATTCTTTTCAAAATCCCCTAAAGATGCCATTACCCCAAGATAGCAGGAAGTACATTTAAAAATATGATGCCCACATTTTCAAGAATTAAGGTGGATGTTTTTTGGCATTTCAATGGGTTACAGATGGCGGTAATTATTTAGGGTGATTGGAAACTGATTGTTATTGGTTATGGTTTGGAAAAAACTGGACAAGGGAAATTTAAGTCAGTGCTCTTATTTGGGAAAAAAAGGGGGATACAGATATGACAGGATAAAAGGGTACATTATTAAATTTACATTTAAAAAGTGATTACTAGTTTAAAGTAATTTTCACTAAATTGGATTTTGTAGATTGTATGCATATTGTGTATATTGATACAAAGTTGAGATTAATTTGTTATTGCAACTATATTTCAATGCTTGCTCAAGGTTCTGTACCTATACAATTCATTTAAAATGTAATACAATTTGTTAATCTTTAAATGTTATTATCACCAACTATTTAGAATATAAAGAAATGCAAGTTAGTAGTTAGACATTACAATCAAACTTATAGTCATATTAGATATATTTTCAAGGTCAAAGAGATATATTTTAAATAGACAGGTCATCCTCAAACATTTCAGAGATCTACAGAATATAGCATTTAAGATATTTTAATAGTAGGTTCCTATTGTTTTTATGACAAAGAGATACATTTCCTCCTGGCAGCACTAATCTACCTCAGAGAAGATGGTGGGAATTGGAGAAGTTCAATAGGGAGATGACCTTCTTTGTGTCACAAGTTAGCCACTGGGAAACAAATTGCCCTTACAACAACTGCAGATACTATACTGTCCAAAATGGACAAGCAGGACCCACAAAAATTCTCTGAAACATTGCCACAACAAGGTAGGAAGATCTTTAAGAATATCCTACTTCACAGAGAAGTCTGTCAGATATGCTAGACCTGTAGTATGAAAATGGATGCTCCAATATCGGAGAGGATCCTTCAATGACTGTGAAGGTAGCCAACTGTTTTATTTTTCATATTATTTGGAAGTTGCTTGTTCTTTCTGTTTACTTAATATCATTTTCTTCTTGGGTCTCTGAGTGAAGTGAAAATGAGATAGTTATAGTATTTTAGTGACCATTTTAGAATAGAAACTCTCTGAGAGGTTAGAGACTATAAGTTTGAGAAACATCAAAAGATAGTTGTCAGTTCATAATAAAAGTTAGATTAAAAAGTGAATTAAGTACAATATTTTGGAATCATCAAAATTGGATAAATAATGGAATACTTTCTTTGAATTTCTCAATTGTTTCTGGAGTAGACATTACTAAATGTTTGTATATATTGTACATAATTATTTACATATTGTATATAGGTTTTTCTTATATTAGTTATAAACTTTTATATTTTTGATACAAAGGGACTAGGTAGTAATACATATTCAATATAATTATCCTCGAATATTATTGTTAACCACAGAGACAAGCCAAGTGAGGGAGTTGTGACCTACACCTTTAATCTTCTTGTTGTAGGAATGTGGGAACAATAAGTTAAGGGAACAGGGCAGAATAAGAGAAAGGTATTTTTCAGCTTTCTCAGACACTTTTCTTTCTTTTTGGCTTAGGACAGAAGGCCTGGGAGTTGGAGGATACCTGGGAACAAGTCTGAATAGTTGGCTGGGTGGCTGTAATTTGTTTCTAATATTCCAACTTTCCCCAATATCTGGCTCCATATTTTCATTATATACTAACTAGAGGTTGCAAAATTTATTCTCTTAACAGAATAACTTGCTATTTTATTGTCATCAACTGAGGGTCTCCATGTCCTTTTCCTAAAAAGAAAATGTACAAAACTTAAATAAGATCCTCCAAAGAATTATAATTATGGGTGTTAACTGAACACTAGGACAGGAACATATTTTTAACTGCAAAACTGTTTACTGACTATGAATGAATTCAGCAATTTGTCAAGATTTGTGGGACTAGGAATATTTTAAAAGCAAAATTGCTTTATTGATAATCAATATAAGTATTTTAAAATCTCAATTAACATCAATTATACAGAAGAGTGTTTCAAAAGGGCAGATGGTAAATTACAGTTTTATGACCTCTACAAAATGGCAAAACCTATGAACCCTATTACATCTTCCTTTCTGTTTGTGCACATACAGACATCAAACAACATTGTGCATCAAACTGATAAGGATTGACTCTGTAGTTGCAGGTCCAAAATTAGACAAGAGTTCATCCTTAGAGCCAGGTTACCACAATAATATACCTTTGCATAATTTTAAAACAGAAAAAATTTAGAGAGTATTAGAACCAAGCAGTTAGTAATGGAGCAAACACTTCACTTATGTCAAAAAAAAAAGTATGCACATACATGGACACAAGACAAATAAATTTTAACAATTATATTTTTGGGGTTTTCCAGATATCCTATCACAAAGAGACAAATGAATCTAGGTGTTTAATATAATTTTAGTAAAGAAATAAAAATTACAAATTTATGGACTACTGTGTGACATTTAGTTAGCTGTGTTTATTTTAAAGTGCATAAATTAGAATAAATAATCATATGTAACTTACATCTAGAAAGCGTGGTTAGGAAGGATCCCTCAGTTTTGACCTCTGCTGTGTGATGCTTTTCCCCTTTTCCCCTCCAAACACCCTTTGTACTGTAAGTGGCTTTGGAATAATAAAATTACCTTAATATAAACATAGCAGCAGTTTAAATTCCTTTGCATCTGGCAGCCCAACTTGGGGCTGTTTTCACAGAAACCTGGCCAGGTCTCCTAGAGCAGGGCTGGGGCTATTTTGCATTCTGGACTTGCTCCCAACCACATGGATCTCCTGGCAGCACCAGTGAGAGCAGTAAGTGAGCAGGAATCTGAGAGGCCATGCTGTTGTGCTATCTGTACCCTGGCACATGCCAGGTCGGATTTGCTGAAGGAAGCAAAGGCTGTGCTATGGGAATTGGAATCGCCATTTTGTTCTGGGCACCACTTCTGCCACTGCTGAACTTAAGACATCTGCTGTCTGTAATTCCTCATTACATTTGAGTAAGGTAATCACTTTTTTTTTCCTTTCACAATGTCTGATGAAATAATTGTTCAGAATTTTACCCACTTTTTCACAATGGTGATAGAGGATTATTTTCAGGATTATGCATTTGGAGACTATCTCAACCCAGGAGTTCTTTTGCTTTTTTTGTGTGATAATATACTTTATACCTACCTATTTTAAAGGATCCCAGCATAGAGATGAACGCATTCCCCATAGGATATGTGAGATACCTGAGAGTACCAAGAAAGCTTTACTTGCTAAGATGTGTGACATGGATGAACATTTTAAGACAATTAAGAAGCTCGCTTCTTCCATAGAGTAGAGGTCTACATTGGTTACAGAGGAATGTAGAGTTCATATTGATGAAAAAATTAGGAAATTGAAAATGAAAAATGTGTTCAAAAAAGGATCAGAAAGTAGTAGTAGATGTGGAGACTGAGAGAATTTTCCACTCTATAAATTTGTTGGAAAGGTCATTTATACAGGACCTTAAAACACTGGAAAAGACCATTACTGCTAGGTTACAAGATTATGAGGGTCATATGGAGATAATATAAAAGGATTCTGAAGCAACATCTGCTCAACACAACCCAGAGCCCCCTCTTAAAAGATGCTACAGTAGGGAAAGTGCCCTACCTAGAGTGGTTACAATGTGGGGAATACCCCCTACTCCTCCAACACTATCCCTAGTTTTGGCAGAGAACTAAAAAATCACAATCGCGTAGAAGGGCTTCAGACAATGTGGGACATAATTATGAACCTATCCACATATAGGATCTAAAAAAAAAAAAAGGAAGCCATAGTGACATATGGTGTACCATCATCTTTTGTGAAGCAATTCATAAATTCATGGTCATCCCAGAATTGGTTAATTCCTGATAACTGGAAGAATTTGGCAACTACAGTGTCGGACAATAGTCAAAGTTTGCAGTGGAGAAATTGGTTTAGGGAAGAGGCTAGAGCCTTTGAATCTCAGGATCAAACTAGGGATATTATCATCTCCAGGGAACAAATCCTTGGGGAAGGCCAGTTTGCTGATGTATCAATTCAGAGTACTTATGATGACCATGCCCTGTTGCTATGCTGTACTGCTGCTTTAAATGCTTGGAAAAAGGTTTTAGACCCAGGACAGAGAATTGAGTCATATACTCAGGTTAAACAAGGTCCAAAGGAGCCTTATGCAGACTTTTTACAGAGGTTCACTCAGGCTGTAAATAGAGCAGTGTCAGATTCAGAAGTTCAGACACAACTGACACTCTCTTTGGCCTTTGATCATGCTAATATGACATGTAATAAATTGCTCATGCCATTAAAGATTAGAGGTGCACACTTAGAAGAATGGATTCAACTTGCAATTAATGTCAAATCTCTACATACTGATGAAGAGAATTGGGTAGGACAAGCCATTGCTAATGTTAGGATGAGAAATCAAAGCTTCATTTTTTTCAATTGTGGTAAACCAGGCAATATAAACAGAAATTGTAGGCAGGGCATATATGGGAATTCTCCCAATCCCAGGAATGACTCAAACAGAAGGCCACTACCTTCTGGGCTATGTTTGAGGTGTAACAAAGGCAGACATTGGACAAATGAATGTAGATCCATAAGAGACAAAGATGTCAGACTTTTAACACCAGGAAACTTTTAACACCTGGAGGAAACCCCAAGAGGCAGACCTCCAAGCCAAAAAAAGGTCCAATCATATCCAGTCACCGTGGAAGAGCAGCCTTCTCAGGATGAGAAACAAATCCCAAGCCTGAAATAGTAGACCATGTAGCCATAGACAATAGATTTCCCTTAAAGGAGAAGTTGACAGTATCCAGTAAACTGATAAAATGTATATTTTGTCAGATTTGCATAAATGAGTAGAGACCAAAGTTGAAAATAAGGATAGACAATATTTTTAAGCAAGGCTTAGTTGACATGGGAGCTGATGTTTCGATCATAACTCCACAACCATGGTACATCAGACGGCCTTTCTAGGAGGTAGATGTCCAATTTTTAGGTATTGGGACATTGTCTCAGGTAAAACAGAGTGAGAGATGGCTTGAATGCATAGCACCAGACAGACAGAGAGAAACATTGAAGCCATACATGGCCAACATAGTAGTGAACTTATGGGATCATGAGGGTCTACAACAATGGAACACAAAAATAAAGATACCTCCAGGCTTAATTATCAACCAAAGACCCAATCATGGCCTTGAAAACAATACCTCAAGAGGCTATGCAAAACAGCCGCAGGTTAATCAGGTTGCACAACAATGCAGTGTAAAAGCTACAGGCACCACAAAGACACTCACATCCTGCCTTTGAATTGGTTGACAGACAAGCCTATTTGGTTCCAACAATGGCCTTTGACAGAGGAGAAATTGCTAGCCCTAGAACAATTGGTACAGGAGCAGTTACAAACTCAGCATATTGAAGAAACAGCCCATGTAATTCTCCCATATTTGTGGTTCAAGAAGAAATCTGGGAAATGGAGAATGATAACAGATTTCAGAGCAATTAATAAGGTGATTCATCCCATGTGCACCTTACAGTCTGGTATATCCTTGCCTTCTTTGCTGCCTAAAGGATGGCCTACTATAGTTAATGATTTGAAGGACTGTTTTTTTTTTTTAACCATACCTCTACAAGAACAAGATAAAGAGAAGTTTGCTTTCACTGTACCTGCTCTAAATAATGCACACCCAGTAAAAATATACAAATGGTGGGTCCTTCTGCAAGGGATGATGAATAGTCCCACCCTATGCCAATATTTTGTCCAACAGCCATGAGAATTGATACACAAACAATTCCCAGAATCTATCATTTACCATTATATGGATGATATATTGTTAGGGGACCCAGATATAAATACCTTAGAAAGACTTTTTGAAAAAATGAAGAAGGTGTTGCCTGATTGGAGACTTCACATTGCCCCTGAAAAGATACAAAGAGGGGATTCTATCAATTATTTGGGATATAAAATAGGCTTGCAAACAATTAGACTCCAGAAGGTACAACTTAAGAAGGACAGATTAAGGGCACTTAATGATTTTCAGAAATTACTAGGGGATATCACCCACATACAATCAGTTATTGGTATAAAAAACTATGAACTGCTTCATTTGTTCAAAACCTTAGATGGAGAAAAGGATCTGAACAGTCCCAGGGAATTCTCTGCTGAAGCTGAGATAGAATTAGCATTGATGAAAAGAGATTACAAAAGCATATGTGAACCGTATAGATCCAGACCTTGACTGGATCCTGGTTATTTTACCTTCTGAGTATTTCCCTACAGGAGTCATACTGCAAAGAAAAAATATTATTTTAGAATGGATATTTCTGCCACATAGGCCAAGTAAAAAACTGAAAAAATACATTGAAGGATTTCAGATTTGATCTTCAAAGGAAAATTCAGGCTTCAACAGTTGACTGGAAAGGATCTGGCAGAAATTGTTGTACCTTTGACCAATGAGGAAATTGATTGATTATGGGCAGACAATGAACCTTGGCAGAAAGCCTGTAGTGGTTTCCTGGGGGAGATTAATAATGAATATCCCTGAAGCAAGAGGATACAGTTTATAAAGAAAACTAATTGGATTTTCCCCCATGTGGTACAGGGTAAACCTATTTCTGGAGCTCCTACATTTTTTACTTATACGAATAAATCAGGAAAGCCTGGTTATAAATCAGAAAAATTCAGTAAGGTGACACAGAGCCCTTATGATTCTGTTCAGAAGGCAGAACTGTAGGCAATTATTATGGTGTTATTAGATTCTACAGGATCTCTTAACCTGATAACTGACTCTCATTATGCAGAAGGAGTTGTATTTCATATTGAAACTGCTGACTTCATTCCTTATGATACAGAATTAACCTTTTTGTTTGTACAGTTGCAGAATATCATCAGAAATAGAACACATCCTATGTATATAACACATATCAGGGCTCATTCAGGGCTTCCTGGCCCTTTGGCACAGGGTAATGATGAGATTGATCGGTCATTAATAGAAAATGTTGTAGAAGCCTCAGAATTTCACAAAAAGCATCATGTAAATAGCAAGGGATTAAAGAAGAGCTTTCCAATCACTTGGCATCAAGCCAAGGAAATTTTTCAAAAGTGTGATAAGTGTTTCTTTTACAATCAACCATCCTTACCCACTGGGAGTAATCCTAAATGTACAAGGAACAATGAGATTTGGTAGATGGATGTGTTTCAGTTTCCAGAATTTGGTAAGATGAAATATATTTATCATACCATTGACACCTACTCAGGAATGCAGTGGGATACCACCCTGATTTCTGAAAATGCTAATTTGGTACTCACTCATCTTCTGGAATTCATGGCCATTTTGGGAATTCCTGATCAAATTAAGACTGACAATGCTCCAGCATATGCTTCCCAGAAAATGAGGCAGATTTTTGCCAAAAGAGCAGATGCTTCTGCTGTACAGAGAAGTGGTGGACTACTGTCCAGGTAGTTAACTGTCATTGTCCTCTCCTAAATTTTGCAAGTTACTTCTTCATGCTTCCCACTTCAGGTATTTTGTTTTCCTTCTCAGGTCTTGATGATGTTGAAAACTGGATAGTGGAGGTTGTTATTACTTCACATCTCAGCAAAGACACGCAGGTATTAGAACTTTATTGTTCGAGATAAACAGCTTTGAAGCAATCCCTGTGCATTGCCTTGTATCAACATTCTAGACATTAAAATGTACCTTGTATTTGTTGTTTGTTACCTGTAGTTTGACCTCGCTTATGTTAGTGGCTCTCTGTTCTCCAGACACAACCTTATGATGATGCCTATAGTATATAGTTTTATATTTTTTTAGACCTTTCTTATTTAGACAAAATGAGGAGATCTAGCAGGAAACCTGAAGCTACCCAGGTAAACTATGATGACATCAAGAAAGCAGGGCAGAGCAGGGCATGGTCAGCTGGAAAGAGCCCCAGAGAAAAGGAGAGATGGGTCCCTTTCTGGACTGGTGGCATGGTTAGGAAGGACTGCTCAGTTTGGACCTCTCCTGCAAGCTGCTTTTCCCCTTTTCCCCTACGAACACCCTATGTACTGTAAGTGGCTTTAGAATAATAAACATTACCTTAATATAAATGTAGTGGTCGGTTAAATTCCTTTATATGCTTAAATTACAAATATATATACTTTTGTAAAAATTGTATCTCGACAGCAATTTATTAATAAAAGTAAAGCACAGAACTTCCTTATAGTTGGTTTGATATTTCATAAAGCATTTTGGCATTGTTAAATAGTAAAATATTATGATAAAATGGTTAATAATTAATAAATGTTAATGTTTGTCTTTTTTTCTTTTATGCTGATTTGCCCAGGTAAATAATTTACTAACTTCTTTGTCTGAACTCAACCCATCTTGTTCAGCCTCATGGCTCAGAATCTTTTTTCAAAGCAGCATTTCAGCTTATTTTCTCTGTGTCTGGTGCCATCTCCTTGTCTTTTCTGTGGTGGCTCTCTCTGGCAGCTTTCTGGCATCTGTCACTCTATCTTTCCTTTTATTTGGAGACATATTTTACATTCAATTTTGACTACAATGGCAGGTCATCTGACACTGCTTATTTACCAATGATCACTGTAGACTCTGAACATGGAAGGAACAGCTGGGTTCAACACTGCTCAATAAAGTGTATCAAAACAAAATTTAGACAAATGTGAGAGGAAAATAATATTTGTAATAAGAATGAGCACCAAAACAGCTATGATAGTTGTAGTGACTCATATTTAGATTATTTAGTATTTTTTGTGAATTATAGATGCTACCTTCGAGAAACCCAACAACTGTGCTCCTTAGTTTAGCAGACATCACATCTGGTTTTATATGTTTCATTTACTGTGGAAAACATATCATTTTTTGGTGGCAACAGGTCTGAAGGTCCAAGAATCACAGAAGTGATTTTCTAAGTTGATCAAAAAAATCTTGCTTAATTATTTGCAATTGAACTTATTTTGAACTATGATTACAGATTAATAGAAAATGAGAATACACCATAGGAAGCAAACATGTGGCCTGCAACTCAAAAGAACATGGGATGAACGGAAAGCTCCTAAAAGAGAAGCTTTTTTGCCAATATTTTATATTTTTGTTTCCATAAATGGTTGTTGATTCTTATGCTTTGATGAAAGAATAGAGAACATGAAACTGCTAAGCTGAGTTACATCTGGATACCAATAGTGAAGAGTTTTTAAGTAGAAAGTCAGAGTGCTTTTAAATTATCCATGTATGAACAGTCCTATCTCCAATTTTGCTTTTGCTAGGAACTCATAGTCTTAGAATAAAATTATACAGTGTCTGAAAGTGAGCAAATTTTAATTATTATTAAATGTAGAAAATAAGCAAAGAGATTTGACTACTAAAAAAAATAGACACAGGTTTTGAACCCCCAAAATTACTGAGCTTAATAAATCTAATTTTTGTATTCATTAGCAAGCAGTTATTTTGTTTAATTTTTTTTAAACTTTATTTATTTATTTGCCTTAGTGTTTGCCTGGAACTGGAACTACAGAAAGTTGTTAGCTGCCATGTGGGTGCTGGGAATAGAACCTGGGTCCTCTGGAATAGCAGATGGTGCTCTTAACCGCTGAGCTGTCTCTCCAGCCCCATTTTAATTTTTAAGGTAAAATATTATGTTATTTATGAGGTCCTCTCTTCTTAATAATGTATACAGCCCAAATAATGCTTCAAGTCTAATTGCTTTTACATGGTTATGTTACCATTGATGACTGACTGAATAAAATATTACACATGACTAGTAGTAAAACTTTTAAATCACATTGAGTTAGGAATCACAAGTACAATTTTTAAGGTACAAAATTACATTTAAAACATGTAAAAAAAAATGTTGCATGTTAGTCTTTCCTTGTATCAAGGAAACAAATGTTGATACATTAAGACTTCTTTAAAAACTTGATCAGTCTTTCAATTTAATAATTAGCAGATGTCATAAACTGATATTTCAAGTGAACCAAATCATATTTATAATATATGTCGATCACATTGTTTAGAGTTTCTTTGTGGAATCACAGTTTTTAATCAAGTGTATAATAAAGAGACAAAGAAAATAGGTAAAAAATGTACCAATTCATTTGTATAATTTTGACTTTTCAAAAATTTCTTGGATTTCACCCTAAAGTAGTGCTTATTGTTACGTTTCTAAATCTTGGGATTTTTTTTCAATGATAATATTACTTTACTTTTTTATTTATTATGAATAAAGTCATATTTTTTATCCCTGTATATACTGCTCAAGCTCCATTCCCTCTCCTGCCCCTCCCAGTCACTCTCTCCTCTCTACAACAAGCAATCTCCTCCCCAGCAAGGACAGTAGATCCCAAAGTCCCAAAGTGGCTCAGTTCAGCATCAACTCCCAGCAGATCCACTATTCTCACCCCAACATCAATACTGGATCTTGAAAGAATAGGATCCAAGGTGCCAGTACAAGGTGTTGCAGATCCCAAGCTGTTCAGTGTTTGTGGTTTCCAGCTTGGACATGCTCTGCTTTTGGCTTTTTTGTTTACTATCCACTAACTAGTGAGTACATCTCCCACCTATCATTCTGGGTTTCTGATACCTCTCTCAGAAGAATATTCTCCAAATATATTCACATGTTTACAAATATTAGGGTATAATTTTTCTTAGTGCTGAGTAGTAAGTACTCCATTGTGTACCACAGTTTGTTAATCAATTCTTCAGTTGAAGGGCATCTAGGTTGTTCCAGGCTCTTGCTGTTATGAATAATGCTGCTGTGAACATAGTAGAGACAATGCCTTTGGAGTGTGAATGTATATCCCCAGGGTTTATGCCCAGCAGTGGTATTGCTGGATCCTTGGAGAAAAAAAATTTCCAGCTTTCTAAAAAACCACCACACTGCATTCTAAAGTGGCTGACAAATTTACACTCCAACCAATAATAGAGGAGTGTTACCCTTGCTCAGCAACTTTCCCAACAGAGGCTGTCATCTGTGACTTTTACCTTAGCCAATCTGACAGGTGTAAGGAGGTACCTCAAAGTTGTTTTAATTTTCATTTCTCTGATGGCTAAAGTTGTTGAGCACTTTTTCAAGTGCCTTTCAGTTTAGTTGTGAACCACATTTTTTGATTGGGTTATGCAAGGTTTTGGGTTCTAGTTTATTGACTTCTCTATATATTGTAGAGATCAGTCCTCTGTCACTTGTAGGGTTGGTAAAAGTCTTTTCCCATTCTCTAGGCTGTTGTTCTCTCCTATTAACTGTGTCCTTGGCTTTATAGAAGCTTCTCAATTACAAGAGGTCCCACTTGTGGATTGTTATTCTTAGTGTCTGTCCCACTGATGGTATAGTTAAAAAGTAATCACCTATACCAATTTGTTGGAGGGTATTTCCCCTTTTTTTTCTATTGAGTTCAGAGTGGCTGGGATTATGTTGAGGTCTTTGATCCACTCGGATTTGAGTTTTATACAGAGTTATAGGCTTGGATCTATTTACATTTTTCTACACACTACCATCCAGCTATGCCCACACTGTTTGTTAATAATACTATCTTTTTTCCATTGAATATTTTGGGCCACTTTGTCAAGGATCAGGTGTTCATAGGTTTTTGGGTTAATGCCTGGATCCTCAATTCAATTACATTGATCCACATGTCTGTCTTTATGCCAGTCCCAGGATGGTTTTCTCACTGTAGCTCTGTAGTATAACATGAAGTCGGGGCTGGCTATAACTCCTGAGGTTCTGTTGTTGAGCAAAATTGTTTTGGAAATCCTGGCTTTCCTGATATTCTAGCTGAAGTTGAGTATTGTTCTTTCAAGGTCTGTAAGAAATTGTGTTGGGATTTTGATGGGAAGTGCATTGAGTCTATAGATTGTTTTTAGCCAAATTGCCATTTTTACTATGATGATCCTACCTACCCAGGAACATGGGATGTTTATCCATTTTCTGATATTCTCTTAAATGTCTTTCTTCAGTGATTTAAAGCTTTTGTAAATATATCTGTTACTTCTTTGGTCATAGTTAATGCCAAGGTATTTAATGCTATTTGCAGGTATTATAAAGGATGATATTTCCCTTAATTATTTTTCAGACCTTTTATCTTTAGTGTATAGGAGAATGACTGATTTCTTTTAGTTAATCTTGTATCCTGCTACCCTGCTGAAGGTATTATCAGCTTCATATTTATCAGCTTACATATTTATCAATTGTAGACATTCCCTGGTAGAATTTTGTGGACAATTATGCATGCAGTCATATCATGTGCAAATAGAAATAGTTTCACTTCTTCTTTGCCAGTTTGTATCCTCTTAATCTAATTTTATTCTCTTCTGGCTTTAGGTAAAACTTTGAGAACTATATTGAATAGATAAGGGGAGAAAGGACATACTTGTCTATTTCCTGATTGTAGTGGGATTGCTTTGAGTATTTCTTCATTAAGTTTGATGTTGGCTGTGAGCTTCTTCCAAATTGCCTTTATTATATTTAGATATTTTCCCTGTATTCCTGATCTCTCCAGAACTTTTATCATAAAGGAGTGTTGGATTTTGCCAAAGATTTTTTTCAGCATCTAAGGATATGATCATGTGTTTTTTTTCCTTCAGTTTGTTTATATGATTGATGAGATTTACAATTTTTTGAATGTTATCCATGCCTGCATTTCTGGGATAAACCCTACTTGATCAAGATGGCTAATATTTTTTTTATATATATATTGTTGTACATGGTTAGCCAAAGTTTTGTTGAGGATTCTAGCATCAATATTCATGAGGGGAATTGGTCTGTAATTCTCCTTCTTTGTTGCCTCTTTGCGTGGCTTGAGTATTAGTGTAATCGTGGCCTCATCAAAAGAGTTTGGCAATATTCCTTCAGTTTATACTATGTGAAACAATTTGAGGAGTAATGGTAGTAGTTATTCTTTGAAATTCTGATAGGATTCTGCACTGAAGCCATCTGGACCTAGGGCTTTTTTTACTTGGGAGGCTTTTAATGAGAGCTTCAATTTCCTTTTTGGGTATACGTCTGTTTACATAATTAATATAATCTTCATTTAAGTTTGATAAATGGTACCTGTCCAAGAAGCTCTTCACTTATTCTAGGTTTTCCACTTTTGTGGAATATACATTATTAAGTATGATCTGATACTTCTCTGTATTTCCTGGGTGTCTGTCTTTATCTCTCTCTGCTTTTTGGTTAGTCTAGATAAGGGTTTATCTATCTTGTTGACTTTCTCAAAGAACAAACTCTTTTTTTCATTGTTCCCTTGTATTTCTCTTTTAGTTTCAATTGTATGGATTTTAGCTATAAGCCTGATTAAATCCTGTGGTCTACTCCTTCTAAATGAGTTTGTTTCTAATTGTTCTAAGGTTTTCAGCTATACTGTTATTTCTCAAGTGTGAGATTTCTCTAGGTTTTTGATATAGGCATCTAGTGCTATGGATTTTCCTCTTAAGACTGCTTTCATTGTGTCCCACAAGTTGGAGTATATATTAGATTGATTTTTGTTAAATTCTAGGAATTTTGATATCTTTCTTAATTTCTTCCTTGAACCAGAGGTGGTTCAGTTGAGGGATGTTTAGTTTCCATGAGTAGGAAGGATTTCTGTAACTTTTGACATGGTTGAAATCTAAATTTAGGCCCTGTGGTCTGATATTATACAGGAGATTATTTCCATTATTTGTATTTATTGATATTTGCTTTATAATCAGTTATATGGTCAATTTTAGAGTGAGTTCCATGTTGTGCACTGGAATATTCCTGTATATTCCTTTTTCATTTGGGTGAAAGCTTCTGTAATTATCTGTTAAAACCATTTGCATCATAACTTCTGTTAGACTCCTTGTTTCTCTGTTGAGTCTTCTTCTGGTTGACCTATCCAAGGATGAAAGCAGGGTACTGTATTCTCACACTATCAGGGAGTGACAATTGATATGGGATTTGAGGTTTACTCTTGTTTATTTGGCATAGATATTTTCCCTTATATTAGAGGCATAAATATTCAGGATTGAATTCTCCTTTTAACCAGTTTTTCTGTGATGAATAATTAATATCCATCTTGGGTTTTTTTGTAATTGATTTCAGTTTAAAGTCTACTTTGTTAGGTATTAGGATGGCAGCACCAGCTGGTTTCATAGGGACATTTCATTGGAAAATCATTTCCCAACCTTTTTCTCTGAGCCTGGGTCTGTCTTTGTGGTTGAGGTTATCATGGTACTAACCCACCAAGAACTATATGCTAACTAAGGTATTTTATTTAAAAGTTACTTACATAACAGGGATTGTTCCAGGGGAGGAGGAGAAGAGGTAGGAAAGGGACAGAGAAGTGGAGAGCAGGAACGATCCATGCTGCAGAAAGCAGGAGCAGTCCCAGTCGCATGGTCCTTCCTCTCCACACTACTCCTCGAGCAATACACACCACTTTCGTCATTTCCTCCCAACTCCACCCGGCTCAGCACTCCAGCACATTTTTTTTGCTTAGCTTCAGATTTCCCACTACATCTCCCCCTTCTGTCTAAATAAGAGGGTTCTAAACTAAATATAAAACTACATACTATAGGGATCATCATAAGGCAGTGTCTGGGGAAGAGAAAGATACTAACATAAGTGAGGTCAAACTACCACTAACAAACAACAAATACAAGGTGCAATATAATGTCTAAAATGTTGATACAAGGAAATGCACAGGTATTGCTTCAATGCTGTTTATCTTGAACAATAAAGTTCTAACACCTGAGTGTCCTTGCTGAGATGTGAAGTAATAACAACCTCAACTATCCAGTCTTCAACACCATCAAGACCTGAGGAAAATATATACCTGAAGTTGGAAGCATGATGAAGTAACTTCCAAAATTGAGAAGACAATTACAGTTAACTACCTGGACAGTCATCCACCACTTCTCTGTACAATGGGAGCATACATCCTTGTGGCTATGAGCCTATGATATCTGACAAGTCTCCATAGAAGCAGGGCATTTTTTGGTAGGACCTTCTTATCCTGTCTAGGCAGGCTTCAGCAGTCCCTATCTTTCATCCTGCTCGTCCACTTCGGATAGTGAGCACGCTGACAGCAGTCAGGACAAGTGCCATTCTTTGACACTCAGGCCATTGTTCACCAAATAAGACAATCTCTTTGCAAGATGTCCGTGATGCTCAACACCTTCTTGAGAAAGGAATGGTGATGCCAGGAGTTGTCATGTCTCTCAAGGCCAAATTCGAGATAACAAAATCTTGAACGCCATATTCTCTCTGTCTATGAAGTGGTTGAAGACACCTATCTTCCTGGTATATTCTAACATGTTTCTGAAAAGCCTGAGTACCCTGACTATTAGGTGGCAAATCTGAGTAACCATAATCTGCAATCCCAATCAACCAAGAAAGTGAAGCTAACATTGTAAAAATAGGCATTTCAAAATGAGTGTACAGCTAACATTGTAAAAATAGGCATTTCAGAATGAGTGTACAGCTCCTCCATAATAATTTCAAGTATAACAATCATGTGAATATTGATCAAAATACACATTTTGTATCAAAAGACAACAATATCCTAACTATAAATTAGTATACAAAATATCTAAACAGAGTTATATAAAACAACTTGTGTATATGTTACAACAAATGTTATGACTAGCATGAATAATTAGAGGTAGAAATTGCATTATGGAAATGGCAATATGCTTAATACACATCAATGTGCAGAATATTTTAAACAGAGGTAGACACTTGCAGATTAAGGCAATTATACATTCAACTTTGTAGCAATATACCTATTATCCCAATCAAACATATAGATTGATTTCCCATTTGTATCAATATAAAAACATTTGTACTATGGCAATTCATTTTTCATACATCCTTTGGTTAATAGTTGTTTGCAAGTATAATGATCTCCTATCTATTCCCTTTTCCTTCTCTCTCTCTCTCTCTCTCTTTTCTTTTTCTTTTTGAAATTCCTACATCCATAATATCATTCTATCCTCTACCCAAGATTAACTTATAACCATCATATCAAAATGATAATTGACCATAACCCTCCTTTGGATGACCAACTTATCGGGAAAGGGACATAGTTCTTACATTAAGTTGCTTCATGCTGGCTTGTGGGTGACGGTATCTCTGTGGGGTCCTGTAAACTAAACAATGGTTAAGTCCTAATGAAGTAATTGTATACATATATATATATATATTACCATTCCACAAACGTCTATAACCATTCTCATTGTACTGAGTGAGTCCATCTGAAATTCTTGTTAAAGATATGATATGAAACTATCTTACAACTGTCCTGATTGGTCTATACCTCAAAAGTGATCACTGAGTGACATACAGCAGGTTACTTCTTTCTCTGTCTCAAAGGTCTTTCATTTTCTGCTTTCTTTTTTTCTTTTTTTTTCCAGTGGGGGCCCCATCTTCCTTCTGGATGCCTTGGAGAGTGCTGGTAGGAGAAATTACTTTTTATAGTGGGGAATCCAATGAATGCTCTTAACTGAAGATATTGAACCATCAGAAAGAATTGTGTGCAGACAAAATTTTTAGATTAAGAGAGTAAGAAAAGCAGAAAGAAGTAAGATTTAAGATTTAAAATAAAAGTGAGATAATATTGGTCCTTATATATTTTATCTATTTTCTGTCTCACCTCAGATGGCTTTTCTGATGTGAGACAGAGTCTCTAAGATTTTATTTACCATTACGCTTGGGTTTAAAGAGGGAGAAAGCCACTTGCTCCACCCCCAAAGTCAGCCTTTTTTTTTACCAAACTAGGACCTCCTTTATATACATAAATACATAATCATTAGATATAGATGTACAGTTGTGAGAATAGAGAAATTACCCTTAGCGCCTGTCAGTGTCAGGCGTCCTTATAATCCCCTGTAGTCCTTATAACTATTCAGAAGTCTGAGCATTCAGCATCCTTTTAGCTTTGTGAAGAGGGTTGTATCCATTCTTCTGTAAAAACAAAATTAAAACCCTGCCCCACCTTAGTTAAATAAATGTTCCTAACCACATATCCAATTGTCTTATCAGTAGATGAGCCATTACTCCTTCTCCTCCGGAGGGTTCTCCTTTTCGAATCGCTTCTTTATCAATCTTATTGGTACCCATATTTTCTCTTTTCCTGTGGAAACAAAAGCAAAACCCCTACCCCAATAAAGCACATGCCCTGGCTTCCATTCTGAAGTTAGTACATCCTTGAAATAAACAGGTTGATTCAACTCAGAAGTCCTTTATATTACCCAGTGTTTCTCTGCAGCTGAAGTTCCTTTCTCATCAGCATTAAGAAAGTTTAATGTCAACAAGCCACTATGTAATCTTTCCCTAGGTTTTTTCATACCAACTTTCTGTTTATGAAGCATCTCTTTCAAGGTGCGATGGGATCTTTCCACAACTGCTTGTCCAGTGGGATTGTGTGGTATCCCAGTAAGGTGCTTTATCTCATAATATCCAAAAATCTGCTTCATTTTCTGGGAAACATATGCTGGAGCATTGTCAGTCTTAATTTGATCAGGAATTCCCAAAATGGCCATGGCTTCCAGAAGATGAGTGAGTACTGCATTAGCATTCTCAGAACTCAGGGCGGTAGCCCACTGCATTCCTGAGTAGGTGTCAATGGAATGATGAACATATTTCATCCTACCAAATTCTGGGAAGTGAAACACATCCATCTGCCAGATCTCATTGCTCCTTGTACCCTTAGGATTACTCCCAGCAGGTAAGGAAGGTTGATTGGAAAGAGAACACTTGTCACACTTTCGCAAAATTTTCTTGGCTTGATGCCAAGTGATGGGAAACCTCTTCTTTAATTCCTTGTTATTTACATGATGCTTCTTGTGAAACTCTGAGGCTTCTACAACATTCCCTATCAATAACTGATCAATCTCATCATTACCCTGTGCTAAAGGGACAAGAAGCCCTGAATGAGCCCTGATATGTGTTATATACATAGGATGTGTTCTATTTCTGATGATATCCTATAGCTGTACAAACAAAAAGGTTAATTCTGTATCATCAGGAATGAAGTCAGCAGTTTCAATATGAAATACAACTCCTTCTGCATAATGAGAGTCAGTTATCAGGTTAAGAGGTCCAGTAAAATCCAATAACACCATAATAATTGCATACAGTTCTGCCTTCTGAACAGAATCATAAGGACTCTGTGTCATCTTACTGAAGTTTTCTGATTTATAACCAGCCTTTCCCATTTTATTTGCATCAGTAAAAAATGTAGGAGCTCCAGAAATAGATTTATCCTGTACTACATGGGAGAAAATCCAATTAGTTTTCTTTATAAACTGAATCCTTTTGCTTCGGGGGTGTTTATTATTAATCTCCCCCAGAAAACTACTACAGGCCTTTTGCCAAGGTTTATTGTCTGCCCATAATCAATCAATTTCCTCATTGGTCAAAGTTATAATAATTTCTGGCTGATCCTCTCCAGTCAATTGTGGAAGCCTGAATTTTCCTTTGAAAATCAAATCTGAAATCGTTTCAATGTATATTTTCAGTTTTTTATTTGGTCTATGTGGCAGAAATATCCATTCTAATGTAATATTTTCTCTTTGCATTATGACTCCTGTAGGGGAATAATCAGAAGGCAAAATAACCAGGATGCAGTCAAGGTCTGGGTCTATACGATTAACATGTGCTTCTTGTAATCTCTTTTCCACCAATGCTAATTTTTTCTCAGCTTCAGCAGAGAATACCCTGGGACTGTTCAGATCCTTATCTCCATCTAAAGTTTTGAACAAATGAAGTAGTTCATAGTTTTTAATACCAATAATTGGTCATATGTGGGCAATATCCCCTAATAGTTTCTGAAAATCATTAAGTGTCCTTAATCTGTCCCTCTTAAGTTGTACCTTCTGAGGTCTAATTGTTTGCAAGCCTGTTTTATATCCCAACTAATTGATAGAATCCCCTCTTTGTATCTTTTCAGGGGCAATGTGAAGTCCCCAATCAGGCAACAACTTCTTCACTTCTTCAGTCTTTCTAAGGTGTTTATGTCTGGGTTCGCTAACAATATATCATCTATATAATGGTAAATGGTAGATTGTAGGAATTGTTTGCATATTACTTCTAATGGTTGTTGGACAAAATATTGGCATAGGGTGGGGCTATTCAACATCCCTTGTGGAAGGACCCTCCTTTAATATCATTTTACTGGGTGGGCATTATTGAAAGTAGGTACAATGAAAGCAAACTTCTCTTTATCTTGTTCTTGTAGAGGTATGGTAAAAAAAAACAAAAAAACAAAAAAACAAAAAAAAAACCAGTCCTTCAGATCAATAACTACAATAGGCCATCCTTTAGGTAGCAAAGAAGGTAAAGATATACCAGACTGTAAGGTGCCCATGGGCTGGATCACCTTATTAATGGCTCTTAAATCTGTCGCCATTCTCCATTTCCCAGATTTCTTTTTGACCACAAATACAGGGGAATTCCATGGGCTTGTTGATTCTTCAATATGCTGAGCTTGTAACTGCTCCTGTACCAATTGTTCTAGGGCTAGCAATTTCTCCTCTGTCAAAGACCATTGTTGGACCCAAATAGGTTTATCTGTCAACCATTTCAAAGGCAGGACTGTTAGTGTCTTTGGGGTGCCTGTAGCTTTGAGACTACATCGTTGTGCAACCTGAATAACCGGTGGCTGTTTTATATAGCCTCTTGAGGTATTGCTTTCAAGGCCATGATTGGGTCTTTGGTTGATATTTAAGCCTGGAGGGATCTTAATTTGAGTGTTCCATTGTTGTAATAGGTCATGACCCCATGAGTTCACTGCTATGATGGCCATGTATGGCTTCAATCTTCCTCTCTGTCCTTCTGGTCCTATGCATTCGAGCCATCTCAAACTCTGTTTTACCTGAGACAATGTCCCAATACCTAAAAATTGAACGTCTACCTCCTTCAGAGGCCACCTCGTGTGCCATGCCTGTGGAGTTATGATCGAAACATCAGCTCCCATGTCGACTAAGTCTTGCATAAAAATGTTGTCTATTCTCATTGTCAACTTTGGTCTTTGCTCATTTATGGAGGTCTGCCAAAATATGCGTTTTATTGGTTTACTGGATACCATCAACTTCTCTTGTAAAGGCGATCTATTGTCTATGGCTACATGGTCTACTGTTTCAGGCTTGGGATTTGTTACTCATCCTGAGGAAACTGCTCTTCCACTGTGACTGATATGACTGAACCATTTTTGGCTTGGAGGTCTGACTCTTGGGGGCTTCCTGTGGGAAGCCCTGAGTTGCATTTCCTTATGTTAAAAGCTTGTCATCTATGTCTCTTACAGATATACACTCATTTGTCCAATGTCTGCCTTTGTTACATCTCCTACATAGTCCAGGGGGTAGTGGCCTTCAGTTTAAGTCACTCCTGGGATTGGGATAATTCCCATATATGCCTTGCCTACAATTCCTCTTTATATGGCCTGGCTTACCACAATTGAAACAAATGTTTTGATTTCTCACCTTAACATTAGCAATGGCTTGTCCTACCCAATTCTCTTCATCAGAGTGTAAATATTCAACATTAATTGCAAGTTGAATCCATTCTTCTATGGGTGCATCTTTGATATTTAATGGCATGATCAATTTCTTACATGTCATATTGGCATTATCAAAGGCCAAAGAGAGTATCAATTGTTTCTGAACTTCTGAATCTGACACTGCTCTATTTACAGCCTGAGTCAACTTCTGTAAAAAGTCTGTATAAGACTCCTTCAGACTTTGTTTATTCTGAGTATATGACTCAATTCTCTGTCCTGGGTCTAAAACCCTTTCCCAAGCATTTAAGGCAACAGTATGGCATAGCAACAGAGCATGGTCCTCATAAGTAGCCTGAATTGATACATCAGCAAACTGGCCTTCCCCAAGGATTTGGTTCTTGGAGATGGTAACATTCTCAGTTTGATCTCGAGATTCCAAGACTTTAGCCTCTTCCCTAAACCAATTCCTCCACTGCAAGCTTTGACTATTGTTCAACACTGTGGTTGCCAAATTCTTCCAGTCATCAGGAATTACCTGATACTGTGCTGACCATGAATTTATGTATTGCTTCACAAAAGACGATTGTACGCCATATGTCACTATGGCTTCCTTTATTGTTTTTAGATCCTTCATGTGAATAGATTCATAAGTATATCCCATGTTGTCTGAAGCCCTTCCATGTGATTGTGGTTTTTGGGTCTCTGCAACAACTGGGAATAGAGTTGGAGTAGTAGGGGGTAGTCCCCTTGTGGTAACTGTTAGTTTTTTGCACGTGGCGCATGAATGGAATCTCAACACCGGAAGTACCACACTAGAGTTTATTACAGCAGGGAGCAGAGATGGGGCAGAAGGGGGCAGAGAGAGAAGAGAGAGAAGAGAAGAGAGAGAGAGAGAGAGAGAGAGAGAGAGGGGCTTGTGTGAGCCCCTGCATTAAAAGGGTGGGTGGGCCCATGTTTGCATCACCACACCCAGGGGGATGATTGACAGTTACATTCCAGGTGAATGCAAGCTTTGGAAATCCTTACATTTCACCCTTTGATCATATATAAAAAAAACCGGGTTTATGGTGAGGGGATGGGACGGAAATAGGTCGTCGTGGTCGTCTTTGTTACTTCCTGCTGACACAAGGACGAAGAGGTTTTTAGCTCATCTTGCTGGCAGAATGAAGGATTTGGATCATAGGGCCATGGAAGTTTGTTTCCTGGAGCTGGACTCCAGCAGGGGGTTGGGGGAATGGTCTTCGTTGTACCTGAGAGGCATCTTCAGGGAGGGGCTGCTTTAACTGAAGAGCTGAACGATCCTTTGTTTACCTTGAATTCCAAGCAGGCTGTTTGGGGCCCTTTGTTTACCACCTTGGCTTCTGCTCTGGCTGGCTGCAAAAGAAGCTTGGAGCTGGTTTTTAAGATTTAGGGTCTATCTGGCTATTTTGAGGAGGGGGGAATAAAAGATTTAAAATTAGAAAAATGAATCTAATGTGGGAAAAGTTTAGCTGCTGTAGTAGTTGTCAGAATTATTATATATGGTCCCGTCTACTTTGGAGTGAGGGGAGAAGGCAGGTGATGGAGGAGGGGAGGAATCAGATTGTCAGGAAGGTAGAACTTACAGGCTGATTGGACAGTAAAAGGAGCAGAGGAATGGTTGGAGCAGCTGGAGAGTCTGGGTTTAGGCAAAGTGATCACTAAATGAAATGAAAGCTCCCACTGTCTAAGAAATCTCTTTTTATTAAAGCTGTTGGGCAACTTGGCATAACTAAAAATGACTGAGTAATAGGAATTTCTCTAATAATGCAGTTAAGTGGCAGTGTCTAATAAGGTTGCATGGATTTTCCTCCTACCCCAACAATTGTAGGCCTGAAAGAAAGAAAGAGATCCCAATACTCCTGCAGAACTGAGAGCACTGCTCCAGTGTCCACCAGGAAAGAAATGGTCCGGCCAGAAACCTCAATATCCACCAGAGGCTCTGTGTGATAACATTTGCTGGACCGAGAGGGCCTGGACACCATCATTCATCCTTGGCCAGTCCCAGGACATTATGCACCTCATCCAAGCTTATTGTGTCCCCACCCTTTGATGCAGGGCCACAGCTGCCTGGACAGTGGTGTCTATAACACTTAGGACATGACCTGGATGGCCTCCGTGGATCTGGGCATGAGTGACAGTAGATAGTAAAGGCCTACATGGCCACAGCGGAAACAAGCACCAGAGTGCTTTTCCGAATGCTTCTGTCTGCTCATCCTGGGAGGCGATGGTGGCAGGGCTGGCCTGATGGCCTCCGCCAGCAGGAGGTATTTCTCCTGCCTAATCCTCTCATCTCTCCAGTGATACACCTTGAATGCAAGCGCCAAAATGTCTGCTTGGGGAGTTAGAGGGCCCCTCTTAAGTGATCTAAGCTTGGCCTTTGGCCTTTATGTCTGGGTAGCTTTGATTAAAGAAATGGGTCATAAGAAGCTGTTTTCCCTGAGTGCTCTCTGGATGTAAATTTGTGAACTGCAAGAGCGCATTTGTAAGGCACTCTAGAAACTGGAAGGGATTTTTTGTTTATCTTGAATCACATCCTGCAGTTTCTCACTAAATTTGTTTGATGAACCTCATCTGCATGTAGTCTGGCCTGCTCCCAAACTCACCTGCACTCCTCAGGTAAAAGATTATTGGTTAAAATTGTAAAGGCAGTAGAATTTAGAGAGAGTTCAGACAAAGGAAAGGGATGAGAATCATCAGGGTCTGAGAAAGTGGCTAACAGCAGGCAAGCAGGAGAACTTAGGTGGGAAGGCTTAGAACTTAAGAGAAAGCTTGTATATAGGGGAATTTTTTAACTCTTTCAATCTGCCTGGTTGCTGGCTAAATAGATAATTCCCACAAAATATCGGGATCCAGGGTGCCATTAGGTGGCCACTTTAGTTCACTGTCTAAGGGATATCTAGGCCATTTCTTTGTACAATAACGGATCAGCTTGGTAGTATGTAGATAGGGCATAAGGCTAAGAGGTCTCAACGCCTCTAGCACATACCCTAAGGGTGAAGATGGAGGCATGGATTTAGCTGGCTTATTTCCCATGCCAAAACTTAAGGGGAAATATGGAACCAGCAAGCAAGAGTCATCACCCCTGCAAACTGAGTCCACAAGGAAGCGGGCCCACAGCAGTCTAGCTTGTCAGCAGACACGTGTAGGCCACTCGACCGTGCCCAACTCAACCACGCATAAATCTCTAAAACCTCATCAGGCAGAAGAGAGAGCACCAGGACATTACAACCACACACAGCGAGATAAAGTGGACTCGTCAGTCCCCAAAATCACGTACCCACAACCTGTTCGTGGTGTTGCCGGCAAAAAGAAAAAATGCCCACGAAAGGTGCCAGTGTAATTCCCACAAGGGCAGGTCCCTGGACGAAATTGTAGTGCAGGGAAAAAAAACCAGGAGTGTTTGCCAACAAAAAGGAACAAATCACGACCAAATGAAGGTCGGGAAGCTGACCTTCCGTGAAACAAGTTCACGTTTACGCTGACCGAGGGGGAAACTCACCAATCAAGCCGGTGTTGTGCGCATATGGTCCGCGACCAGGCAGATGGAAGGTGGTCTCCGGTGGAGGTCGGAACAGGGGTCCCCAGCGCCTATGCGAGCTTAGGGCTGGGGGAGGCCCCCGCCGAGCACGGCACCAATGTTAGTTTTTTGCACGTGGCGCATGAATGGAATCTCAACACCGGAAGTACCACACTAGAGTTTATTACAGCAGGGAGCAGAGATGGGGCAGAAGGGGGCAGAGAGAGAAGAGAAGAGAAGAGAGAGAGAGAGAGAGAGAGAGAGAGAGAGAGAGAGGCTTGTGTGAGCCCCTGCATTAAAAGGTTGGGTGAGCCCATGTTTGCATCGCCACACCCAGGGGGATGATTGACAGTTACATTCCAGGTGAATGCAAGCTTTGGAAATCCTTACAGTAACCACTCTAGGAGGGGCACCTTCTCTACTGCAGCATCTTTTAAGAGGGGGCTCTGGGTTGTCTTGAGCAGATGTTGCCTCAAAATCCTTTTCTAAAATCTCCATACGACCCTCATGGTCTTGTAACCTAGCAGTAATGGTCTTTTCCAGTGTTTTAAAGTCCTCTATAAATGACCTCTCCAACAATTTTATAGAGAGGAAAATTCTCTCATTCCCCACATCTACACATTCTAGTACTTTCTGATCCAGTTTCCTAAATTTTTCATCAATATAAGCTCTATATTCCTCTCTAATCTATGTAGACCTCTCCTCTATGGAGGCAATGAGCTTCTTAATTGTCTTAATATGTTCATCCATGTCACACATCTTAGCCACATACCCCCTATGGGGAATGTGTTCATCTCTATGCTGGGATCCTTTAAAATAGGTAGGTATAAAGTATATTATCACACAAAAAAGCAAAACAACTCCTGGGTTGAGGTAGCCTCCAAATGCATAATCCCGAAAATAATCCTCTATAACCATTGTGAAAAAAATGGGTAAAATTCTGAATATTTATTTGGTCAGACATTTTGAAAAAAAGAAAAAAAAATTACTTTACTCAGATGTAATGAGGACTTACAGCCAGCAGATGTTGCAATTGTGATCAGCAGTGGCAATGAAGGTGCCTGAAGGGATTCCTTGTGCAGCCTTTGTTTCCTCATGCCTATCAGTGTGTGGCTGGGAGCAAGTCCCAAAACCAAGGCTGAGGAACCCAGCTGGGTTCCATGGAGTCAGCTCTACATTGGGCTGCCAATTATCGTGGTACTAATCCACCAAGAACTATATGCTAACTAAGGTATTTTATTTAAAAGTTACTTACATAACAGGGATTGTTCCAGGGGACAAGGAGAAGAGGTAGGAGAAGGACGGAGAAGCAGAGAGCAGGAACAATCCATGCCGCAGAAAGCAGGAGCAGTCCAATGTCCGTACCTCAGAAAGCAGGAGCAGTCCCAGCCACATGGTCCTTCCTCTCCATGCCACTCCTCCAGCGACGCACACCACTTTCGTCTTCCGGTGCGGCGCTCTTTCATCGTTCCCCCCCCCAACTCCACCCGGCTCAGTACTCCAGTGAGGTTTTTTTTGTGTAGCTTCAAATTTCCCACTACATGAGGTGTTTTCTTGTATGCAACAGAAAGAAAGCTTCTGTCTTTGTATACATCTTGTTATTGTGTGTCTTTTAATAGGAAAGTTGAATTCATTGATATTAAGGGATATTAGTGACTACTGATTCATATTTCCTCTTATTGTTGTTGGTTGATTGTATGTATTTCCTTTCTCTGCGCTTTTCTTCTGAGGGATTATTTATTGTTTGTGGTTTTATTGGTATACCTGTTATCCTTAGGCTGAAGTTTTCCCTCTAATGTTTTCTGGAGGGCCTGAGTGGTCCATAGGTATTGTTTCATTCTGACTTGTCATGAAATACTTTGCTTACTCCTTGTATGTTTATTGATAATTTTGCTGGGTATAGTAGTCTAGGTTGGCAGTCATCTTTTAGTGTCTATATAACTTCTGACCAAGCCCTTCTTGCTTTCATCATTTCCATTGAATAATCAGAAGTTACTCTGTTGATTCTGCCTTTATAGGTAAGTTGGACCTTTTCTTTCACAGTTCTTAAAATTGTTTCTTTGTTCTGTATGTTTTGTGATTTGATTATTATGAGGTGAATGGATTTTTTGGGGCGGTCATATCTATTTGTTGTTCTGTAAGATTCTTGTATATTTATAGGCATTTCCTTCTTTAAGTTAGGAAAGTTTTTCCTTGAATTAATTGAATACATTATCTTTGCCTATGAGCTGGTGTTCTTCTTCTTATTATTATTCTTTTCGTATTATTCTCAGGTTAGGTCTTTTCATGGTGTGCCAAATTTTCTGAACATTTTATATTATGGCTTTTGTGGTTTTAGTGTTTTCTTTGACTGATGTATCTATTTCCACTACTGAATCTTCCACTCCAGAGATTCTCTCTTCCATCTCTTGGATTCTGTTGGTTATGATTGTATCTGTAGTTCTAGCTCTTTTCTTCAGATTTTCTATTTCCATTTTTGCCTCATTTCTTGCTTTTTTATTGCTTTTATTATGGTTTTCAGTTCCTGGAAAGTTTCCATCATCTTTTGGTTTACGTTTACTTGGTTTTCATTCAAAGATTTGTTCATCTCTTTCAATTTTTTATTTGTATTTTCTTCTATTTTTTTGAGGAAATTTTTAATATATTCTTTGAAGGCTTCAATAATCTTCATAGTGGTGTTTTTGGCATCTTTTTCTTCTGTTTCCTCTTCATTTCTCTGTTCAGGTCTTGTAGTTGTAGAATCACCTGTTTCTTCTGGTGTTGCCTTGTTGTTATTTATATTGGTATATGTATTTTTTCACTAGTGTCTACCCATGGCTTTAGTGGTTCATGATTATTCAGTTCCTATTCAGTTGCTGTAAGAGGGCTTGTGTGTCTCCTGTCTCTTCTGAGCAGGTGTCTGCTCTATCTCTGACTCTGCTCTGGATGGGAGTCTGAATTTCAAAGGCTTCAATCCTTCTCTGATGACCCAGTTCACCCTGGAGGTGTGGCCTGGCTATGCAAGGTTCTTTCTTTTAGGGTTTGCTGGATAAGCCCCTTGCAGCTAAAGCCCAGCTCCTGTCTGCTAGAGAAAGTATGAGATCAGACCCTAGAGATTGACCCCTGTCCCAGAGAAGGACTCTTCAGAACGATGGTCCAGGTGTCAGAATCTGCTAACCTCTGACTCCTCTCTGGATGGAAGTTTCGATGATGTTGGTTTTCTTGATATATTGTTGCTCTTCTTCTTTTTTTTATTTATTTAAGAAATATTTTGCTATTTGTACCTGTGTTTGCCTTCCATTCCCTCCTCCCAGTTCTTCCCAGTTCCTCCTCAGTCTCCCCTTACTCCCATGTTCTATCTTCCCCAAAGAGGGCAAGGAGTCACAAGGTTGGTCAGTTCAGTCTGGTGTATCTATTTGAGGTGAGTCCAAGTCTCTCATCACATTATTAAGGCTTGTTTAGGTGTTCCTCTGTAACAAATGGGCTCCAAGATTCCAGTTCATGCACAGAAACATAGTATAATCTTATTGCAAGAAGATCCACAAATGTGCTTGCCATTTGTGGAGGGTGTCTAAATATGACTTCCCCTATAATCAAATAAATGGCAGCCCTAAGTGTCATTATAGAACTTTATCCAGCAATTAATAGAGGCAGAAGCAGAGTCCATACCCAATCACCAGGTCAAGCTCCAAGTCCAGCTGAACAAAGAGAGAAGAGAGTATATATAAGCAAAGGGATCATGATCTTGGGAAAAAGCCCCACAGAAATAGCTGTCTGAAGATACTGGCAGCTCACTGAATCGGAAACCTCAGCTGTGGAAACTTTTAGGAAAAGAACTACACCCTCAAAAAGTATATGACTGTTGCTCTCTTTACTAGAGAGGTTTCAGAACAAGGGGAACTCTCCTCTATTGTTAATGAGAATGTAAACTTGTACACCCACTTTGGAATGCAACATGGTGATTCCTCAGTAAACTGGGAATCAATGTTCCCAATGATCTAGCAATACAACTATTGGGCATATAGGCAAAGAATGCACATTTTACCCCAAAGGCATTAGCTCTACTATGTTCATAGCAGCATTATTTGTAATAGCAAGAACCTGGAAACAATCTAGATACCCTCAACTGAAGAATAGATTAATAAACTATGGTACATCTACACAATATAATAGCAGTCAAATAAAAAAAATGACATCCTAATATTTGTAGGCAAATGGATGTATTTGTAGAATATCCTCCGGTGTGACGTATGACACACCAAGAAAGATAGGCATGGAATGTACTAACTCATAAATAGATTTTAGACAAAAATAAAAGAATAACCAAGCTGCAAACCAAAACTTCTGAACAGCCTGGGATCAGAAGGAACTTAACAGAGACATCCAGCAGTTTCCCTAAGAAGAGAAAATAGAGACGATTTCCTTAGAAAATTAGGATCATAACAGGTAGAAAGGAAGAAGAGGTAGGGACAAATCATGAGAGAAGGAGATGGTTGAGTGAGATAAGCAACAAAAAGGGAAAAAATTAATATCTTGATAGAGGAAGCCAATGTTTGCTTGGGAAGAGACCAGGAGCTAATGAAACTTCCAAAAACCCACAGGATTTCCCTGGCTAGGTCTACAACCAATAGTGAAGGTGTTGCCTAAACAGAACATCCCCTGTAATAAAATGAATAACCACCCTAAGTTTTCATTACAGAACCTACATCCATCACTGAGTTTTAGGTGGAGGCAGAGAGCCATGGCTGAGCACTGGGCTGAGCTTCTGGTCCAGCTGGAGTGGGAAGGGGGGAAGAGAGTCTGCATGAGCAACGGGATAAGGATTATGAAGAGAAATCCCACAGAGATGGTTGGCTGGAACTCTGAGAAGCTCACTGAATGAAGAACAGCCTCTGGGGAACTATGGGGAAAAGAAGCTAGGCCCTCCAAATATAGGCAAGTGTTGATTGTCATGGGCAGTATAAGGGGCCTCAAGGGGTGGGTTCAGACTGAGTTCTTGTGCATGACTAACACCTTTCCTTCAAAGGAGCTCCTAACCAAGTCTTGATATTGGGATGAGGAAATTGGACCTGACTGGAGTTGATGTGTCACACTAAACTGATCCATCTTGGGACTTCTTGACCCTTTTGGAGATGGGGTGGTGGATGGGTAAGGGAAAGCTGAAGGTACACTGGGAAGGACTGGGAGAAGTAAAGGGAGGGTGAGCAGGAGGTTACATAGAAAATAAAAATCTTTTTTTAATTAATAACTAAATAACTTTTAAAAAGGAAAAACAAATTGCAAAGAAAATAAATGGGGATTTGCTTTTTAAAGCTAAATAGTGCTTATGATTTATAGGTAAATAAAACTACAATGGCAAACAGCTAACAGATTTCCCTGGCTAGGTCTCCTAAAAAAATCCTGAATTTTCTCATCAGCCTTGCTGTCACTAAACTGCCATTAATATTGGAAGACCTAACCAGGAAAACCTTTATTACTGAATATAACCTGTATAGGTACTGAATTAATGCCACCAAAATATTGTAAAAGAAGAGAAATAAACTAGGCCTTGAGGATCCCTGCAAGGTGAGTTGTTAAGACAAAGAAACAGAAAAGTGTGCAATTTTTAGTGCTAAAGATATGTCGTGCATATCTGTGATATGGTAGCTAGGCATTATGAATTTTAATCTTAAATTTTTTGGCATCAAATGGTGCAAACAAAGGGGCCTCTCCTCATTTCTCATGGAGAGTCTGTGTCAAATGCAGTTTGATTTATCACTGAGGCACATAAAGATTGGTAGCAATTCTAGACTTATCAGACTCCCAAGCTACTGAAGCACTGGTAGCTTTTATTGAAATGTTCCTACATTGTGTTACTTCTGTGCCATGTTTGGGTTGACCAGGGTTTTCTATCCCCAAAAATAATGATATTATAAAAATTAATATTAGCCACATTATTTTAATACTAATTTTACCCATATTTATTTTTCCAACATAAAACTTAAATGTAATTGATAATAGTAAATAAAAAGATGTTATTTTCTCCAATTTGTAAATTTCTTAACAACACTAGATCCAATGTATAAGTAGTAGTTTGAATGTAAAGTGTCTGTCATATGCTCCTATATGTGAAAGCTTGGTCTCCAGGTGGTACCATTCTTTGTGGGAGGTTATGGAACTGACAGAAGGTGAAATCTTGGAGGAGGAAGTACATCACTGTAGTGCTTTGGGTGGTTATAACCTGGTTGATTTCTTGTTTCTTTGCTCCCTAAGGGCAGGGTTAGTCTAACACAGGAAGTAATAGGAGGTAGAATCTTAATGATGGAAGTACATCAATGCTGCAGGCTCTGGCTATCTATATCCTGGGCTCACATCCTGTCTTTTTTTGCTGTCAAAGGGCAGGGCTAGTCTAGCACCCTGTCCCTGTGTCTTACCTACCATGATGAAATAGAACCTCTGGAAGTTTAAATCAGAATAAAACCTTTCTCTTTTGAGATCTTTTTCTCAGCACATGCTATTACAGAAACAGAAAGTAAATGAATACTGCATATGCTTACATATGTATACAGCAAAACAAATCAGTGTTTGCCTATTTAGAGAAATAATACAAAGAAGAGCCTTGATAAGATCATGGCTCTTTTATTCCTATTCCTTTTCCTGAGTACAATTTTTTCAATTCTACTATAGTTGCCTTTATAATTCAGTGGTTGATTAAAGCAGTTTTCTTTATGCTATGGTTGTATAATTCAACACTACTAAAATACTGATAAATGACACAATTCTATTCTACCAGTAAACAGCCATAACCTTGTCACCAAAGATAAGTATGTAGTTTTGCTTTCTATATCTCACTCTGTATTTATCTGACAAATTCACTTACATAGAGACCCAAAAACATGTGATGTACTGGTAATTGTAATGTAGCTATTTCTATGTTAGACATTTTATATTCTTAAGATTACATATTTCTTCTGTAAATCACTCTAAAATGCAATGAATTTTAAAAGCTATATTTTTCTTAAAATTACACATTTGGATTATTTTGGCTCACTAATCAGCAGAGGGGAGTGCTCCAATCTTGGGATCTAGTGTCCACTTTAGAGCAGTACACTTACATCTCATGCATCCATTAGAAAAACTCAGTGTTGTGTGAAGATCACAGTGAATAACACTTAGGAAACTACATTACCCTGAAGTCAGCTACTTCATTTTGTGAAATTATAGCATTAAAATGGCTTTGTCTCCCATGAAGAGGCCACACAACTTAGTTCTAAGATTTTTTTTTAAAGGCTCAGTTGAACCTACTGACCAAGTAGTCACCTTTTGTCCCACATATTTTTCTATCATTCCATTACAAGCATCATTCAATAATGATTTTCAATGAAATAATAAATAAGTAGCACTATTGACTTGATAAAATAAACATAAAAATCAAAATGAATATAAATATGTGTTAGAAAAATTAATTACAGTAAGGTTCAAAATAAAAGCATAAGGAATATTTAAAAAACTTTCATTTCTTAGAGAAAACAAAATAAATTATTTGAATAATATGTTAAAAAGTAGACAAAATGTAGGCACAAAATAAATGAAAAACAGGTCAGTAGAGAAATTAATAATACTTTAAAACAAAAAAATACTGTTCAAGGCACACAGGTAGAAAGATTAGATATGGAAAAATATAATAAATTTCAGTTATTAATTTTTTTGAATAAATAAATAAGAAAAAATTATGAAAGATTTAATAGGCCACTGACAATTCTAATGTAGAAAAAGATTTTGACACATTAAATTCAGTTATAATATTTATATATATAATTGATCACAGATAAACTAGAAATAATATTAAATGAAATCATGCTCTTTAATTATGAAACAACATACAATGATTATTAGAAATACACATTAGGCCACTCAACTGCTGCAGAGCAGACCACTGTCTGCCCAGACAACAACTGAGAGGAGTGCAGCAGGAGAACAGCAGGGTCCCTTGGCTCTGATCCGAGATAAGAAACTCAGCTTCAGCAGGGAACACAGTCTGCACAAAAAAGGACTGGCATAGTAGCAGCAAGGAAGCAGAGGAGTGCCTAAAAGCACAGCTGAGAGGTCATGGTCAGAGAGTGACTTCCCCCCCAGAACCAGGGCCCTAATCACTCACTCAGCTGCTGCAGCACAGACCACTGCCTGCCCAGAACATAGCTGGGAAAGTAGCAGCACGGAAACAACTGGGTCCCTTCGTCCTGGACACATGCTTTGAAATGGAGCACAGCCCACCCAGTTCAACATTGGTGTAATAGCAGTGAAGGAAAGCCAAGTCCCTGGGCACACAGCTGAGAGGTCAAGAGGTGACAATTGGCATAACACTGCACCCTCACAAGAACAGCCGAACCTCGAATCACATAACTAATTAAGATTCTTCATAGCCTAAAAAGCCCTCAGACCAACAACTCACGAGAAGCCAACCAAGAACTAACCAAGAGAGAATTGGGCAGATGGTATCGCAAAAATACATACAACAATACAAAGTTCAACCAGACACCACCAGAAGAAGCAAGTAGCTCTATAGCTTCAAGACATGAACATAACGAGAGGGAACAGAAGAAAATGACTTTAAAAACAACTTTATAAAACTAATGGAAGCCTTAAAGGAGGATATAAAAAACACCCTTAAAGAAATAGAAGAAAATACAATCATGAAAATTAGAAGAGATGAACAAAGCCCTGAAAGAAATTAAAGAAAACCAAGAAAAGGAAAACAAACAGGTGAAAGAAATTTGCAAGAATTAAAAATCGAAATAGAAGTAATAAAGAAGGCACAAACTAGAAATAGGAAACCTGAAAAAATGATCCAGAACTACAAATTCAAGCATAACTAACAGAATCCAAGAGATAAAGGACAAAATCTCAAGAGTGGAAGACTCAGAAGTGGAAATAGATACATCAGTGAACCTGCACAAAACTCAAATCCAACTGGATCAAAGACCTCAACTTAAACTCGAACACTTTGAACTTGATAGAAAAGAAAGTGGGAAATAACACTTCTACAAATTGTCACAGGTGACCACTCCCTACTTATAACACCAGTGGCACAGACACTAAGACCAACAATCAATCAGTGGGATCTCCTGAACCTAGGAAGCTTCTGCAAAGCCAAGGACACGGTCAATAGGACAAAACCACAGCCTACAGAATGGGAAAAGATCTTCACCAACCCTACAAGTGATAGAGGACTGATCTCTAAGATATATAAAGAGCTCAAGAATTTAGAGCCCAAAACCTTGAATAACCCAATAAAAAAATGGGGTACAGATCTAAAAAGGTAATTCTCAGCAGAGGAACTGCAAATGGATGAAAGGCACCTGAAAAAGTGCTCTTCATCTTTAGCCATCAGAGAAATGCAAATCAAAACACCTTTGAGATACCACCTAACACCTGTTAGAGTGGCTAAGATAAAAGGCACAGATGACAACCTATGTTGGAGAGGATGTGGAACAAGGGGGACACTCCTCCATTGTTGGTGGGAGTGTGAGCTTGTTCAGCCACTTTGGAATGCAATATGGCAATTTCTCAGAAAATTGAGAATCAATCTCCCCAAGGACCCAGCAATACCACTTCTGGGTGTATACCCTAAAGTGGCACATTCACACTCTAAAGATATTAGCTCAACTATGTTCATAGCAGCATTATTTGTAATAGCAAGTACCTGGAAACAACCTTGATGTCCCTCAACTGAAGAATGGATTAACAAACTGTGGTACATCTACATAATGGAATACTACTCAGCAGTAAGAAAAAATGATGTCCTGAAATTCACAGGCAAATTGATGGATTTGGAGAATATCCTCCTGAGCAAGGTATCACAATCTCAGAAAGATAAGCAGGGGAAGTACTCAATGATTAGTAGTCTCTAAACAAACAAACAAGAAAAAAAGTCAAGCATGCCCAAGCAGCAAACCACAACCACTGAACATTTTGGGATCAGAAACACCCTGGACTGACCCTTTGGACCCCACTCCAATTGTAGGAACACCTGACTCACTCTAGAGAGAGGGGGGACAAAACTGGATTTGTCCAGGAGTGGAGACTGATCCAAGCATTTTTGGGTCAGTGGGACCATAGGACTTTCTGCTCCCTGCCCAGGGAGGGGATGGGGAGTTGTGCAGAAGTAAAATGACCTGATGTGGTGGGATGGGGAAGGGACCTTGAATAAGGATATACAGGGAGGGATAGAAGAAAAATTCAGAGGGAAAGCTGAATTCATACTAAATATATGTGTAGCAATCTTATTTTCATTATCACCCTTGATAAGTCATGTTTATGATTTTTATCTTCTTTATATTTATTGTTAACTTTTCAGCATTTTAAATTCATTTTACTTTTTTTGATAAATACAAGATAAATAAAAAAAGAAAAAAAATTAAAATATATATATAAAAATATATAAATGTGGGATTCAAGCTTTAGCATTGTTTCTTTTACATAAGTAGGTGCCCTTATATTAGGGGCATAAATATTTAAGCTTGAAATCTCCTCTTGACCAGTTTTTCCTGTGATGAATATGTAGTGAGCATTTTGGTCCCTTTTAATTACTTTTAGCTTAAAGTCTACCTTGTTAGATATTAGGATTGCAACCCCTTCTTATTTCTTAAGACCGTTTGGAAAATATTTTCACAACCCTTCATTCTAAGCCTGTGTCTGTCTTTGCCACTGAGGTGTGTTTCTTGTAGGCAACAGAAGGATGTCTTCTGTTGTTGTATCCATCTTGTTAGTGTGCGACGTTTTATAGGAGAGTTGAGATCATTGATATTAAGGGAAATTAGTGACCATTGATTGATATTTCCTGCCATTTTTGGTGGTAACTTGTTTGTATTTCCTTTCTCTAGGGTATTCTTTTGTGGAATTATTGATTGTTTTTGATTTTGTGGGTGTATCTGGGGTCCTTAGGTAGGAGTTTTCCCTCTAATACTCTCTGTAGTGCTGGATTGGTAGATAGATATTCTTTCAGTCTGACTTTGTCCTGAAATACCTTGTTTACTCCATCTATGGTGATTGATAATTTTGCAGGGTATAATATTCTAGTTTGGCAGCTGTTCTGTTTTAGCATCTGTGTAACTTCTGACCAAGCCCTTCTAGCTTTCATCGTTTCCATTGAATAATCAGGCATTATTCTGATGGTTCTGCCTTTATATGTGACTTGGCCATTTTCTTTTGCAGCTCTTAAATTTCTTTTTGTTCTGTATGTTTTGTGGCATGATAATAATGTGGCACACTGACTTTTTGGGGGGTCATATCTATTTGGTGTTCTGTAAGCTTCTTGTATCTTTATAGGCTTTTCCTTCTTCAGGTTAGGGAAGTTCTCTTCTATGATTTTATTGGAAACATTATCTGTGCCTTTGAGCTGATATTCTTCTCCTTCTATTCCTATTATTCTCAAATTAGGTCTTTTCATGGTGTCCCAAATTTCTTGAACATTTTGAGTTATGGCTTTTTTAGTTTTACTATTTTCTTTGACTGATACATCTATTTGAGCTACTGAGTCTTCCACTTCAGAGATTCTATCTTTCATCTCTTGAACTCTGTTATGCTTGTATCTGTGGTTCCAGCTTTTTTCTTCATATTTTGTATTTTCATCTTTGCCTCATTTTGTGCCTTTTTAATTGCTTCCATTTCAGCTTTTAGTTCCTGGCATGTTTCTTTCATAAATTTGTTCATCTTTTCCAATTTTTTGTTTGTATTTTCTTCTATGTCTTTAAGGCTATTTTTCATATCTTCTTTGAGAGCTTCGATGATCATCAAAAAGGAATTTTTGGTGTTGCTTCCTTCTGTTTCCTCTTCTTTACTCTGTTCAGGTCTTGTATTTGTAAGATCGCCACTCTCTTCTGGAGTTACCTTGTGTTCTTTGTATTATTATGTAAGTTTTTGCCCTGGCGTCTGCCCATGGCTTCAGTGGGTCATGATTAGATGGCTCCTGGTCAGTTGTGGCACTTGGGCTTGTGTGACTCCTTTCACCTCTCTGGGCAGGGTGTGAGTCTGTCCTTTAGAGATCCCAAAAGTTTTCTGTTCACTCAGTTTGAGGTGGAGTTGGGTAGCCATGCAAATTCCCTCAGCAGCAGCTGTGGGTATGGTGAGAGGCAGACTTTATCTCCGCCTGCTACAGATTGTGCTGGTATTCACTCTGCAGACAGCACCCAGTCCAGGAAGTGGAACTGGAACTGATGGGAGCTCCACTCTCTCTCCCTGGCTGAGATATAGGCGCTTGGGCCTGGTGACCCCTCCTCACCTCTGGGCAGTGTCTGGTTCTGTCCTTCAGGGACCCCTGTAGTTATATGTTTGCTCAGTTGGCGGTCGAGGTGGGTAGCAGTGCAAATTCCCTCAGCAGCAGCTGTGGGTATGGTGACAGGCAGACTTTATCTGTGCCTGCTACAGAGTGTTCTGGGACTTACTCTGCAGACAGGCCCTGGTCCTGGAAGTGGAATCAGAACCAATGAGAGTTCAACTCTTCCTCTCTGGCTGAGATATAGGTGCTTAGGCCTGGTGACTCCTTCTTACCTCTGGGCAGGGTCTATGTCTGTCCTTCAGGGATCCCTGTAGTTATCTGTTTGCTCAGTTGGAGGTCAAGGTGGGTAGCAGTGCAAATTCCCTCAGCAGCAGCTGTGGGTATGGTGACAGGCACACTTTATCTGTTCCTGCTACAGAGTGTGCTGGATCTTACTCTACAGACAGCACCCGGTCCCAGAAGCAGAACTGGAACCGATGGGATGGGAACTACTAGGGAACTTCTACAGCTGATAAACAACTTTTACATTGTAGCAAGATATGAGATTAACTCAAAGAAATCAGTAACCCTCTTATAAACTAAAATATAATTATATAGAAATATAAACAAATATAAAAGGGCTAAATGAGAAATAAGGGAAGCATCACCTTCTATAATAGCTGCAAATATCATTAAATACCTTGGTGTAACTATAACCAAAGTAGTACCAGATATGTTTGACAAATATTTTGAAACTCTGAAGAAAGAAATTGAAGAGAATATAGAAAAATGGAAAGTTCTCACATGTTAATGGATATGTAGGCTCAACATATTGAAAATGGCAATTCTGCCAACAGCAATCTATAGATCCAATGCAATTCCAGTTCAAAATCTCAAGACAAGTTTTTACAGACCTAGAAAGAGCAATATTCAATTTCATTTAGAATAACAGGAAAGCCAAGATTACCATAACAATTTTGCTCAACAAAAGAATCTCAGGAGTGGTTCACCATAGTTGAATTCAAATTATAGCATAGAGCCACAGTAGTAAAAACAGCTTCTTATTATCATAGAAACAGATTAGTGTGTCAATGGAATCTAACTGAAGACCCAGATATTTATCCATATACCTATGAACATTAGATTTTTGACAAAGAGGCCAAATATATTCAATGGAAAAAAAGATAGTATCTCTAACAAATGTTTTTGGCATAACTGGATGGCAGTGTGTAGAAAAATTCAAATAGATCCAAACCTATCACTCTTCAGTCATCCTGGGTTCTAGGGCCTGACCCAGGCATTTAGTTAAGGTATTTGGCAGAACACCTCCCATGAGAATAAGAAACTAAAAGTCTAAAAGTCTGTCCCAAGAAACAGAGTGCCCCAGCCCAGATAGCTGTAATCAACTCAGATGACTATTAGGACATAATGGTTGAACCTGGGATTAAAATATCAGAAGTTCTAAGCAGAATAGCTGTGACCAACAACCAGGTTATAAACCCCCCCTGAACAGCTGACCTTAAGGCAACTCCATGACTATTGTGAGCAACCTTATGATTATAGTATGACCTTTAAAGTGACCAATCATGTATTGCCACAGTTGTTATGGTGATTTTATGGTTTTTAGCCTTTAAAGAGATATGAGATTGTTAATCACTGTTACTCCCTTGCTCCCAAGGCAGGGAGGTAGCCTGGCTGTACAAAATAAATCCTCTTACTTTTTGCATTAACTAGACTGGAGTCTGGGTTCTTGTGGCCCCTCTTCCCAAGAGTAGTCCCCTGCCTCTAGGGTCTATCATTTGGGGGCTTGTCTGGAATTTTGGGGGTGCCCCTGGACCCTACTCTGGGACAGGTTGGAGGTAAGAACAAGCTCGCATGTTCCATGTTTGTTGTGTCCTTGTCTTTTCTCTGGGCAATTTGGCATCTGTATTTTGTGCCTGGGTAAGACTAGTGTTTTTGGACCAGTAAGGGAGGCAGGCAGATGTGCCTTGAGTCCAGGTCCCCCAGTCCCCTCCCTGGGGGTCTCCCCTAGGGTTGTCTGAGAGGAAAATAGGACACTTGGTGTCTCCCCTTCCCAGGGAAAAGAGCCGTTCACAGCTGCTCCCATTTGTATTTCTGTAGCCCAGTTGCCCACCAAGCAGATTGCAGATTGTGCTTGCTTTGTGTGTGTCAATTGTCTCAGTGTTTTCTGGAGTCTGTCTGCAACAGAAATACTGGGAACAAGAAGCCCTGGTTCTTCCCAAGAGCCAAGGGGACCTGTTGCTGCCTGGCAGCATTTCCACAGCAGCCTCCTGATGACTCTTCATTGCTCTCTTCATGTGTAACATTGCCCTGTTTGGTTTTATCTATGAAGATGTTTTATTCAGGCTACTCCTATTGATAAATGTGTGAGTGCATGGAAAATGTGGCCACAAGATGTGTGTTTAATGTTTAGACTCATGTGTGCATGCATTTTTGTAACACAGATGTTACCTGCTCATTTAATTTTGTTTCTGGTCAGAAAGTTCTACTTGCCTTGTTGAGAAGTTTTGTCTGTTTCTCAAGAAAGTTATCTATACTATTCTGATGTGTTTTCTAATTTTGTTAAAAGCATAAAGCTGAGACAGGATAGATTAAATATTTTTGCTATCTCTATTTCCAATAGCAGTCAGACACCACCCACAGATGCTGTAACTGCTCTTATGGCCATGAATCATAACTTGGCAGGAGTTCAAATGTTCATTGATATGATAGTGATTAAAATTATTAAATAAGGTTAAAATATGTCATAATTAAAAATTTATGCATAAAAAAATTAAAATTATATGACATGGCTCCATTTTGGATTGCATTTTTGGTAACTCACTTACTGTAGTTGCTGAGACAAAGCAACTGTTCCTTTGATCATTCAGATCCAGTGTGTTTGTCATCTTTTACAGAGGTTGGTTACTAATTATTATTAGTTAAGAAAAACAAAAAACCCCTACTGCTATTTTCAGATGCTTCATGTTGATCTATGCTGCTACAGTATATGCATACTGAAGAGAACCACAAGAAAGACTGTAAAGGTTTTTATGTTGTACAGAAGATAGAAAAGGCAAAAGATTGAGATAATAAAGAGACAGGAAGAAAAATGTCTGAAGCAATGATGCCTAAGGAATTACAGAGAATGACTAAAGATATATAAAATGTTATAAAAGATATATAAAATGTTATAGAAGGTCAAAAGTTATATAGATTTTGTTTGCTGTGGTTTCTCATACCTGCCAATACTGAATTTAAAAAAAAAACTGTAAAATATTTGGTTAATTCAATTTGGTTTTTCTTCATTTTGGAATTACCTCATGATTCTTCACTGCAAAATGTTTATGACATATGTATGGTTATATAGACATATATGTGACTTAGAGTTAACTATGTGTAGATAAAATCTAGCTTTAAATCTGTATGTATGTATGTATGTATATATATATATGTAACTTAGATCCAACTCTGTATGTATGTATATAACTATAATTGTTAAAAAGCTAAAACTAGTTTACTTTTATTAATCATCATGCACTATTGATATTTATGTGACAAGAACTTTGACAGGTGACCTAATTTGAGCATACAGACTCCATGCTGTGTGTAAAAATAGATTCTATGTGCTGGAAATTGTTTTAACTTATCTGAAGACCAGTTTATAAGTATGTAATCAAGGTTCAAATACAGCTTATCTTGCTAGACAGATCTTAAATCTAAGTTCAGCAAATTATTTTGAGAACAAACTATTTTAAGATTTAGAGTGATAATAAAGATATCCATAAAATATTTGTAAAGTGTACTAATAAAAACAGTGAAAGCTAATTCAAGGCTATTAAGAGACACAAGAAGTCATTCTTTTAAGAACTGTGATTAATTATAGGGTTGAGATTTAGTCACTTGTATAAGTTTCAGGGTTAAGCTTACAAGAAGTAACTAGAAACAAAGTTTTTCTATACAGATATACCTGGGCAGCCCTCATATTTCAGAGATGTGCAGAATATGGCATTTAAAATGTTTATTTCTCAGACAGAGACTCCCAGATTCTAACAGTGACCCTAAGTCTCCAAAGAAGATTATGAGACACCAGGATCTCTGTCTAGATTGTAGCAGTGCTGACCTGGGCAAGATGCCATAACACAATGCCTGCCTACTGCCAGTAACCCGGCCTAGATCTAAGGACATTAAAAAATTAATTAGGCCACCGGGACCTGTGCTCTCTGCCGCGTCCCAGCGCACTCTGGAGCAGGGGCAGCTGAACTCTGCACCTGGCCACACCCGCAGCCCCTGCTGCTCAGGGAATCTACTAAGAGCCCTACTGCGACCCTGAACTGAGTGAACTGAGCAAACCAACTGCAGGGGTCTATGAGGGGCGGATTCGAACCCTGACCAGAGGTGAGGAGGGCTCGGCGGGCCTCAGCGCC